>JAANSM010000103.1:0-48973 GCA_036850725.1 Orchesella villosa | reverse complement strand
TGTCCACTTTACCATTAAAAGCCACCTGAACTAGGGTGGACATAGCCGGTTAAAATCCAGGCTAATAATGGACATGGCCATTACCGTTATTATCCAGTTAACATGTCTGGTCATGAAAGGAAGCCGTCTTGCAACAATGCAATGTGGATGATCGTATCGTATCATATCATGATTACTGACTGATTGTGAGACCTATTCCTGTACTCTTTCATTCAACAAGAAAAAATGGAAAACAATGTATTTTTACAGTTGCCATTATTCAATCCAGTAGAACACTTACGTACAATAAAAATACCAATTATCACGAAAATCTGAAGAAGAAAAACGTTTGCATTCATGATATCAAGTAAAGTAAACCAATCGAGCTAAAATCATAAGATCATGATCATATATATGATGGATTCAGGAAAGAGACGTGCCGCCGAAGAAGTAGAACATTTTTATGCATTATGGCTTCCCAAGTTTCATCTTCATAGTACTACCATTCTCAATGGGTCATCCAAAACCTATTACTTACTAAAGAACTCCTATAATGCATAATGATTATTACCATTTCATGATAAATAACAATGAGAAAATATAGAAAGACTCCAACTCCAAATGAAAAAGAGGAAGTGGATTCTGTACAGTTGTACGTGGTATGGTGTGTATCCTTTGAGTTGTACTTGTACAATTTTGGTTGCATAAAATAAAAGCAGAAAAGGAGCTTTTAGTTGTACCAGGCACTTCGGAGACGACTTATTACAGCCATTACATTACACCAATACTCTGAGGACAAGTCCGTTACTGTTTGATGCAATAATTCAACGAGAGGTTCCACCTTCTCCGGATGAATAGCAGCACAACTGGGCTAGTAATATCATCGGTGGTCGTGCAAGTGGGTGGATCCCTTCCTGGAAAACTACTAATTGCTTCTTTGCAAAATGTTTTACTGTATTCCCGAGACGGACGATGGTGAAGGAAGAGGAATGGTTATAAGTTCCACATCCTCTCCACGACAATGCAATAAAATTTGTTTACAAATTCAGAACACTTGGACGAGGTTATAAAAACTACATTGTTATGCATAAGCAGTCACAATCTCGGTAAATACATAAAATGTCAACTGTATAATATTATACCGTTTATGAAATGTTCATAACTTATATATTGTACGTCTTCAAAATAATTATATGCAAAACTTGCCAAAATCCTGTCCAACACAACGATTTCAATGGATATGCCTATTATGTATAATGCACGCTCATTTCATGAACGCTCAAAAGAAAGACTTGTGAATAAAACCGAAAGTAGTTCCAGAGTAGTAGAAGTGCACAACGACAAGGTGGATTTTAGAGACTGAAGACAAGTAAAAAACTCTTTCTAGTCTGACAAACATTTGTGAGCTTTGTCAAGTAGCTTATGGCTTAAGGTAACATGATTTGTGTCCTTTCTTTCTCGTGTCAGATCACGATATATGTACGTCTTTGTGCAAGACTGTCGCACAGTTTACCTGACTCTTTGCAACTAGAGTCGTAGTATATTGTATTTGTAACCACCACGCTGTTGTAGAGTAGAAGAGGGAATCTGGGGATCCCCGATCCACATATCGTGTTCATATTACAACAGAAGGATTCCAATGAAAAGCCAGCAGGAGAACGGCAAATACTTTTTGGCTGCACAATAAAGCTCTTTTGCTATATCAATACACAAGTTACTCAAACTCAAATGCGCGTTGCACGAGAGAGCGGTTTTAGACTCTAAGTCTGACACGAGCAAGAGGGAGTTGTGAAACAAAACGGCTTTTGCATAATTCACAGATTTCGGAGAGTCATGAGGCAAAAGGAAGCAATCAATCTTCATAAATCACGGGATGGGGACTACTAGTGAAATGTGTGTGACTTTCTCCCACTTTCTCTAATAAGATTCACTGCGTTTACTAATGCAATGCATTCATACTTATTCAAAACAGTGAGATTACCATGCTGCTTCTTTTCTGTCAGGAGGGGAAAACAACTTATAAACACCAACATGATTCACCTTGCTACACAAACTGTGTGTACTTCCTTTTTAACATTCGTGAAACCTGATATTCCAATGGAAGTCTCTAGTCAAAATAGTAAGCTAATGGCAAAGTATGCGTTTGTGATTAGAAATTCATGCACACAATGCACACGTAATGAAATGAATATATTGTTTTCTCTCGAAATGGAAAATGCATTTGCTTAAGTGGCTATCCTGATGGTATAAAATGCATTGTTCCGATAACTTATGATTGAGATGCTGAAAAGTACTCTGTAAAATACATGTCTTCCTTTAAAAATCCATTGAAGTTGTATATCTGTGTAAATGTAACGTGTGAAATGAGTTTTAATCTTAGCCCATTTATTTTTAAGTCGACTTAATACACAAACTGGAAAGTGTGTACCCCTAATTGGTTCCCACGATCAGATGTAACAAAATAGATCATAAATCGCACCCTTTTGCACACGTAATAAAATGAATATATTGTTTTCTCTCGAAATGGAAAATGCATTTGCTTAAGTGGCTATCCTGATGGTATAAAATGCATTGTTCCGATAACTTATGATTGAGATACTGAAAGTACTCCATTAAATACATGTCTTCCTTTAAAAATCCATTGAAGTTGTATATCAGTGTAAATGTAACGTGTGAAAGGAGTTTTAATCTTAGCCCATTTATTTTTAAGTCGACTTAATACACAAACTGGAAAGTGTGTACCCCTAATTGGTTCCCACGATCAGATGTAACAAAATAGATCATAAATCGCACCCTTCGAATCCTTTTAAAGTTTTGACGAGTATTAATGGAGCTTTAAGAAGTATTAATTCTGCTTCTCATTTATTCATAAGAGTTTGAGATTTCAATGATTTATGATGTTCTGTAAGAACAATTAGTCATTCAAATAATGTCTTTTGATGCGTCAATTTAGCTGAAAACATGTTTGTTCCCACCTTTTCTCCACCAAAATAGGAGAAGTGAGACAACAGACGGACGAAAAGGGCAATTTGTGAGCACATGAGAAATTAATATGTAAAAAGTATAATTCCCAGAGTTATACATACATTGCTTGCATTGGACGTTAATAATATATAGTATCAGCTTGGATGAAAGAGGGGACAGCATGTAGCTCTCACATGATGATTTAATCGATGCAGTGCAAATTACTCACAAACTACAATCTCTGAGCGTTATCGTCATCTGTCCTCATGGGCTAAAATACGATTTCTTTCCACCTGCTGTCTTTCTCACAACTTAGAAAGGGAAACCAAAAACAAAAGCCCTCACATGATAAGGACAGATTAAATGTTGAAAGAACAAGAAGAACAGCACGACAGCAGTCATGCATGCTTGTACCTAAGACCTTCATTTCCTGCTTTCGATCTTTGCAATCGAGACAGCAAATGTTGTCTTGAAGGAAGGTGGTAGTATGAAGCGGACCTGAAGAAAAATTAAATCCTAATTAGGAGTGAAGCGCTTCAGAAACAGGCTTTCTCTTCTGTTCCAGCTCGCTAAGCATGCTTTCATATCAACATCAACCTCATCTACCAGCAAAATCCACTCCCTCAAACTTTCTGTTCGTCCAACAACCATTCACACAAGATAGGGAACAAAAACATACAAAGCAAAATGTTGTGACTCAGTTAATCACTTATAATAATAATATAAGCACAGCCTCTCAATTTCCAACTCAACTACTATATATCTGACAGAGCAAGAGAATGAGACCATCTTTCATGGGAGAAGGATATCACCGTCTTTTAATCCCACGATCCCATGGAGCTATCGTAATTCATATTCACAAAATACAATGTATAGTCACCCTCTTTAATATTCCCAAGAAAGGTTGCACTTGATATGATTGAGGGATAGACAGATTACAAACTATACATAAAGTTTGCTTTAATCATATTATCTACATTCATTATAGCATATATACATAACATCCAGAGTACATGTGTACATCCAAACGAGATAAGAAACAAACATGACATAAGCAAAAACTATACACTTCTATTCAAGTTGCCCTACAACCACCATCATCAATAGTTCTACATTTGTAGCATCGCAATTTAAGCCCAGAAGCTTGTGAGAACTCTCTAGTTTCAAGGAACCACTCATCGGACCAGTCGTTTCAACTACTACTTCCTCTTTTCTTCAGTTGTCTGATCTTCTCATACACTCCAAATAACACTCCTTTCTACCACTTCTCCTTTTCTTTGCTGATTCCATCTTTCAGATATTATTCTCAAAATGAGCAGGAGGATTCTAAATACCATGCCACTAAATAAAACGAGGAGCACAAGAGACTAGCTGGTGTGAGTGAATGACTGAGAGAGAGAGAGAGGGTGAAGTGACTGACGATGAGAGAATTTAGCTGCAAAGTAAATATAGGATATCCAAATAGAAAATCTTTAAGTTTTCTGGGAAGCATCAAGAAGACACAGAGATGGATGACTTCATATAAAATTGTGCATTATATGGAAGTTCACTATGATGGGCCTACATTATGCTTATTTTTACATTACGTTCATGGCTGGGTACAGGAGAAAGCAGGTTGGTTGGTGATAGTCGTATTTCCTCAAAGACGCTCCTAATCGTTTTTCCTATATTATGGCTGTTTTCTCCGTGAACTCTATTTGCCCTTCCTATCTCTGCCGTTTCACACCAATTCCACTGAGAGCAAACGACTTCATGTCAAAGACCTGGGAGCAATATTCAGGGATTGTAAAAGAATAATGTGATGCAATCCTACAGTGACTACTATTAGGACTAGGACCACGATGAATCCTGTTCCATCTCCTCATCATGTCAGTATCGATTTGTCTTCCACTTTCAACAAACTATCACGCATTTCATCTGGAGCCTTAATATGATATTAGTCATCATGTACGCATGTATAAGAGGTGGTAAAGGGAACATGAAATGACTTGATAGCAGTATAGTAGATGTTGTCTTCAGAGAAACAAAATAAAAAATGATATGCAAAGAAAACTTTCCAACGGATTGGCTACACGAAGTCACTGACGTGTGTATTACTTTTCCTGAAATGAACACGACCCATTCCTTTTAATAACCTATGTTACACTCACACACGGATGAATGTACCTTCAAATATTCAGCTAGTTTAAATATCAAACTGCTAAAAAGCCATTCTGCCCGACCTTTTCTGGATATTTAATACCATGCCACGGTATTCCTATGTACTTTCAGCTTTAGGCCCTTTTATCAGCGTGTGTGTACACAAGAACTCGATTTCTGGATGGCGTTATACAACGACTTTTTCAAGTTTCCCTACTTGACTTTTCACTTTTCCCTTTTTTGGTATAGAACTACCGAAGTCGTTTAGAATATTATCTTACCGACTTTCTTGGTATGCCAAATACTTCCCATACCGTTACGTTATAATATACCATGTTTTCATATAATATGCTCTTCTCTCGTTCTGTAGAGAGGAGAGAGAGAGCAGAGAACTCAATCCTAAATTCAAGAAAAGATGGCTCTTTTTAGCTATACACGTTTTTACTTGCGGTCTGCCTAAGATTATAGGATATCTATGGCTGCCTATCTATCTCTGCTCGGATGTGAATGAACAAAATGCCAACCATAACCTCTTATCAAGGGCTCACTCTTTTTGTGGGTCTTTAAAGTTCACCATTTGAACACAGAAAGATGTAGGGTTGTTGGCAGTGCCGGCTTCGGCATACACAAATGTAATATCAATCCTTCTGCTAACACAAACATCAAATCCCACAAAAAGACGCAAAAAAGTCTGTGGCATATCTGTATCTCTTGCACTTTTTCGTATATATACACAGTACACATAAGTATATACTTTTGATATATAACATATAACGGGATATTCTCGATCCCCGTACTCCGAACATATTGAGAGCTTTTTCTTTCCTAAAAATCTAAAACTAAGAGCCTCAGGAGAAGTGAAAATGGAAGAAGATACACAAGAACAAACTAAAAAATTCACAGCGACCAACTTTCATATATTGGATTGAACCGAAAAGGAAACGCCAATACCAACATAACACGAGGAGGGCAAAGTATGTAAGAAGTCCCTGGTTCAATATCCGTGAGAGTGAACATGATATCTTATGAACAATACAGAGCCCTTGCGGAAAAAAATCCTTATCTCTCACCACACCTATCCCATATCACAAACGTACGGTTGAGAAACATAAAAACAGGGGAACCGTAGAAAACCTCAAAATGAAAATTTATCCATGTGAGATCAGGTTCATTCTTTTGCTCTCATTTTTCCTATTTCCCACCATATTCATCATCTATTCTATAAGTAAGCATGTGGCTTTCGTATCCGTAGATATATGTATGTCTGCACGGACATGCAATGGAAAAGCTTTTCCAAATATTCCACCCACTTTTGATAAATTCATCGAAATGTAAATTTTTTCCATGCTGATTTAGATATTTTGAAGGCATATAGTATGAACTTCGCATTCATGACCACAAGCCACAATATATCACTCTCACCAATGGGTTCACCTATTCAGGTACGAATATAAGCTAGATGGGTAGCAGTATATAGCGGAACGGTGAAAAGCCTGTGTGTTTTTATAAACCAATAGCTGAAAATCTAATTTATTTCAGTGTGGTTAAGGAATTCATTTAAAATGAAATATTGACGCATGATAAAATACTTTTGCATGTGGCTCAATGCTATGCATCTCTAGAGGATGATATATTTTGGTGGTGTAAGCCAACAGCTCTAGAACATAAGGAAGAGGCAGACAACTGGAATGTGCATATGACGGCATGTTACCGTAAATTAAAATTAGTTTGCATTAATGAGCATCCATCACCGGTTACTTTTATGTCGACCACAGGGAGTTCTGCATTAAGTACGCAAACCGTAAAAACCATATGCAAGTACTTCATACGAACGTGGTTTACCTTCAGAAAAATCTTACGAAGAAATGTAGGATTTATACAAACACCAGATGTGCTCAGGCTCAAACTATGGTGGCATCATCAGCCTAATTCTGCAAAACCACTTTTTCTTACTCTACAGCAAAACACTCTCAAAGTGTCCGTATGTTCGTATGGTAATAGCTGTGGTCATGTGGTCAAGCCACACTGAAATCTGCCTTGCAAACAAACGCACTAGTAGTGACTCTACGTGTAAGCGAGTATGTGTGTAGCTTTCTATTTGTTCACTACAGATAATCTCATTTCTCGTCAGAGTAGAAATAACATCATCATAGTCATGGAATAACATAACACAAAATCCGTATGTAAGGAAGGATATCGCTTAAAATAAAAAACGATACTTTCCCTAACAAAAGCTTAATTCACATTGTAAAAGTTAAGCACAAGGGAAATGAGTGTGAATGCCAAAAGCTCACAATATGAGCACATTCAGCAGTGAAGGAGAGCAAGAGTGTGTGTGTGAGAGAGAGAGAGAGAGAAAGAAAGAGAGGGCGCATAGTTGAAAGCTAGAAAAACATATAGAGACAAATGTAATGCAGAGAGTGTAGGCAGACTCGTTGGGATTCACCATATATATATGAACGCAAACAGTTCGGTCTTCACGACTAATAAGACCATACAACTAACTGCAATTTGAGAGGGAGAAAAACCCACAATTTATTATTTGGTTCTGTCTGAGCCTCATTCCCCCGATCTATCTTATCCCAAAAGAGTAACAGAAGCGGAGCTTCAACTGCAGGAACATCTATTCTGGGAGCAAAAGGACCAACCAAAGTTAAATCAACCCACACTTTCTCCATTCCAATTATATCACATGAAATAATACATATATAGCGAGAAATGAGAATTACGAGAGTAGGCACATGGAGATGGTTCTAATGTCTACTGAAAAAAATCTACCACCACTACTATACTATGCAATGGTTCCGACAACGATAATAATAATGTATGTACAAACGCCATATCTTTCAAAGACAACTATTATTTTTATATGATATAAATCGGACAAACAACGAAAAATAAACTTTTTTTTCAGAATCGGCCTTATTACAACTTGTTGTAGTGTGCATTTCTGAAAGTAGTAACTACTGGAAAAGAATGCTCATCTTTCCTCTCCCTTATACACTTCTCTCCCTTGCCCTGCCTTCTTCTAAAAAAATGTTGAATGCATGTTGAAGACACCACACTGCACGTACATTGGGAAACAGTGGGAACTCCCTAAGAAATCTTCCATTTCATTTCCCTCCTCCTCACTACTAAAAAAACTCCATTCCATATAAAGTTCTTCGTTCTTTTTCTCATCTCTCATGTACAAGAACCCACACAACAAACTAGGTTGAGCTACTGCTACAATTTTCTCATTTCGTTTCAAACAAAAAAAAAAGATTCCAAAAAACGAAGTGGATGCCATACAGTATATGCCCATATTACATATAAACAAACACGAACTAAAGAAAACTAGGAACGCAAAAAGTTATTTTCCTAGAAACTAGGAATGTTTGGAGGGGCAGAGTAATTCATTCACTTCAGTATTACAACATACACAAACTCTTGTCTGAAAATTTCAACTGTAACTAATAAGTCGACATATTATACTACACAGAAATTAGCTATGATACAAATAACACGAACCAATGAACGGAGACGGAAACCGGAATTAGTAAAACAAGAAAAAAGGAATGATTACATGAAAATGAAACTTGAAAAACAATCGCTTGCGAAATAGCAGCAACTAGAATACAAAATTTTTTTAGAAGACGAAACTATGTTAAGCCTCTGCACAAAGCAAAAAAATACTGCAAAATTTATGTCGAGTCTCAAATCACAAGATATTCTAAAATTAAAACATTACGATGAAAATATTGGTACTGATTCGTGATTGTAATAGTAGTTGTGTAGTACAATTGAGAAAGTCATTATGCTTTATGCAGTTTGAAAGTTTTTATTCAATTACACCATTTATTGCACATGAAAGTCAACACATCTCATTCACATGGAGCCATATATCTGTAAGTCTCTAAAATAGGCAAATAACAATGGACTACTGCCAATGCATACAAAAAACATTGCGTTATCATCACATACCATAAATTTAGGAAGGCGGCGTACTTTTAGTTTAGTTGGCCTATTCCATTAGCGTAGGTACAAATTGAACGTGAAATGCCTCTTCTGACGTATTAAACATTCGAAAGAGTCCTACTTCGGTAATTAATCTCGAGAGTGAAAAATGGGACCGTAAAAAGTGCGTCCTGCAACAGTATAGCAATAACATAGTATATAGCGTATTATACGCTTGCTATCTATTATATCAGATAAAGCTTTAAATATTTTCTCCCTTCTACAGAAAAGAATCTATCAACGGATTAAAAGTTAAATTTCTCACAAAGATTTATCTCAAAGAGAGAAAGAAAATGAAAAACGAAAGAAAGGGGGATCACGAGCCAATGTAAATGTGAAAGAGCTTAGAAAGCGTATTCACCCATTATTTTTCGGCTTAGAAAAAGTCTTAAACGTAGGCTTTTGCACCATTCAGTTCTTGAGGCAAGGAAACTGTTCTGTATACCCTGCAAGAAAAATTTTCAACGAAAAAAGCTCAAAGCTTATAGGAAGGACAATCTTTATCATCTACTTCATATACCATCCATCCAATATCTCAGTTTCATTNAAAAGCTCAAAGCTTATAGGAAGGACAATCTTTATCATCTACTTCATATACCATCCATCCAATATCTCAGTTTCATTTACTTCCATTTTCATCATTTTTCTAAAAGTAAAAGCAACCATTGGCGCTGTCTGATGCTGCTACAATGTACTAACGTGTATTTTCATTAACTTTTATCATGCATTTCCTGCTCTTTGTCATAATAGCTAGAAATAGATATTGATAGAGACGTATGCAATCATACACAGGCAGACAGTGTCGTAAGTCGTAACTAAAGTACATCTACTTCGGCTTATTTTCTATTTTAAAAAAGGTTTTTATGGTGACTTGAACTGGTACAAACCTGAAGAAAACGGTAAGAATCCAAGATGCATTTATTCATTATATATAAAGAAAGTCTTTGTAAGTATTTCATTTCGTTCCACGTACAAAGTACAAACACTTCTTTAGAACTCACTAGGTTTTCGAGAAGATGGTACTTTAAGTAAAGTCGGAGATAATATAATATTGCAGGCTAGAACCCAAAAGGTTAGGACAACACACGAGCAGTCTGCTTTCATTTAATTTTCGAGCTGCAGTTAAGGATCTCATGCAAAAACACAGATTAAGTCTTTCATCAACTCAATAACACTTTCTACTCGATGTTTCTCAACCGAGACAACCTTAATTTTTCGTGAAAGTCTTAAAAGATACAGACAGTCTTTGAACAGCACTCTACTCTATCCACATCCTGCCCGGGCGGTAAGTTGGTTACTCTAACAAGTCAGTCTCAACTATAATGACGTTCTTACCCTCTCTCAAGATATATAGTCCTTGTTGCATATGCATATCATAATTTAAAAGAGTTATTCAGGGACTGCATGTACATATTCCTTTCTCTGGTGTCTGATTTATTTAAATGTCAACATAAGCGAATCCAACGGTTGCCCTTCCCATAATTCCTTGCTTTTCTTTTTCCGACTCGAAACACTTTCTATTGCAATCCAACCCTCAGCAGCTCTAGTAGTAAAAATTAAAATGCACATCTGCGGTTCAAGTGCAATTTATATGCATATTATTTAAAACCACGAAGTTATATATTTTAACTCTTTTGATTTCTGGTGAAAGCTTACAACAGCGGAAATGAAATAACTTTGAAATGCTAATTATGCTCGCAAGCAATCTGCACTCATACCACAAGTACAATTCGATGGCGTTTCTCATATATTCTCACCACACTCCATGTTTGGAGTGAAGGGGGAAATTTTCGTTGGAATAATGTTAAAGAGAATGAAGAAGATAAAGAGGACGAAATTGTCATGTAACAGACACGGCTATTTCTAGCAACGAGCATCATAATCGTAACGCAACCAACAAAGCATTATCCAGTCAGCCTCAAAAATAAAATGGTAGGCAAATAACTTTGAACTTTTGTCTGCAGTTCCGCCATTCTTCTTCTTTCCCAGTAAGTGACATCCTTTTATTATAGAGGAAAAAAACTTCTTAAAATGGTCAAACATCATCATCTCTTTTATCTTAGTTTTCTGGGGTAACTTTCGTCCCAGAAAGAAGCTTTTCTTCCCATCATATTACATTTTACTGTGCACTTGTTTCAGGAACACTAGTCACAGTACTCTAAAAAGGAAGTCAGTGTTAAGAAGGTGTACGTACTTTACCCTTCCTCCACTTATATACGTTCTCATGCAATCACATTTCTCACACGTTCTCACACAAGAGATAGTAGACAAACGACTATCATTATTACAGCTTTTACAAACTACAACTACAATTGCTACTTGCCTACGTTTCATTGTCCTACAACTTTCCCTTTATATACCACGATATGGTTATACTCTAACTGTTACATATATCTTTCCTACTTCCAAATATTGAGCCAAAATTGACAGAAAAGGCTTCTAAAGGCAAGTGTGGTCCAACCTATATGGACATATTGCATAGCACATAGTTTAAAAAGGAAACTTTAGATGAGAATAACATGAGAATAAAGCATCCATCCAAAATACAAAATCTTTGTATTGCTAATACTCCTCTCATGCACATCATGGATGAATGAGTGGGAAAGAAAAAAGAGAAGTGGAGCATACACAGCTGCAAAAGAAAGGAAAGTCAAAAAATCTGGTGGCAAAGTTCCATACTTCTGTCTCCTCTTTTTTGTTTGCAAGGAAAAACTCAAAAACCGTTCACAAGGAACCATGTATATGCATACTATATGAGTATAGTATACATAATCGTAAAGTGTGTATCTTCCCTCTCATATCGACGATAGTGAATAAAAAAGGCAAAAAAAGTTTCAACGTCAGCTGCCATAAAAATGACAAGAAAAGATTTCACTATCACAAGAAACTTGTCCATCAACCTGAGATCTACACATTTTCACGTTTTTCAGAGAATATAAACCTTACCTACTATTTCCAAAGAAAATACTTATACACAAGACTTGTCTATAAAAAATTTCCAATATTCTTTCGCCTTTTTTAACATCGCAATCCGGGATTGCATGCTTTGTTTCCCTGATTTGAAAAACCGATCTTCTATCACAACATGAAGAGGCAAAGGAATCCTTCCACTTTGTCGATATATACATAATAATATGTGCATGTAAGTAGGCAGGGTTTTGAGAACGACAGGCAGTTCTTTTCCTGATTTCCACTTCTCAGTTTTAGAAACTGAGTGGCATTTGATTGATGAAATGTGCTGCTGTGTAAACTTGATGATGATGATGATTTAACAAGTGAGATAGCTGCCGGCGTAAAAAAAGTGAATTCTAAAAAAATCTTTTATCATTCTGAGCTTCGTGTTGCTATAAACTTTAACTACAGCTTGATGACCAGTTTGAGAATACCCACTTTCGTCAATCAAGTTAAAAGATACACAAAACCTACAGTGAACAATGCACAACTCACTTTTTAGTCCAATCATCGTGTTCTCTAAAACTAGAAGGTTTTCATTTAGAAATGACAACGTCATAATAAATTTAAGAAATCGCTGGTGACAAGAAAAATTTCATTTTACATTGACAGCCTTCTGACTTTGCATGAAGTTAGAGGCAAAGAAAGAAAGAGAAAGGAAACGAAACCACTTATCTTTCACGTTTCGTCCACGAAAATAATATATGAATAATAAATGGATTTCTGGTATAGCTATCAATCATCCAAAAACAGTACAAGCTTCTGGCAGGAGAAACAACAGGCAAGAACTAGAAAAAAAGAATGAACGCAATAGGAGCAAAATAGTTGGCAAACAATTTCTCAATAACGTCCAAATGTCTTTCTACTTCCAACGAGACTGATTTTTTAAAAAAATATATTGACTCAGCTCAAAGATTTGATATCCTTTTGGCACGAAACCAGATGCACAAACCCTTACACATAATAATAATCCTTCCCTAGCTAAGTTGGAGAATATTTGAGGGAGACATTGTTATGTTTCTTAAGACCGTGTCTAGTACTTTTTCATAACGTCACTAACTGCGTACAAACAAAGTATATACATGTGTGAATTCATGACGAATGCCTGTTTTACAGCAGCAGTTTAGTGCAATACCTTTCTTCACAAGTGAAGTGAAAGTTTCGCTCAACTTTCTACTTTCACTCGACAATCTACGAAAGTGAAGGATGCAATACATTATGAATGACTATTTGTATTTAAACGGAGAGCATACTGACAACTAATAACTACGATCTTTTCCCACTCACAAAGTTGTTGTTAAGAACTGTTAAGGCGAAAACTCTTGCCTCACTCTACACTCCATGCGATAAAAAATGCAAGTTAAGACAACCAAATACTTCCCTTTATCCTCCTTCACTAGCTTTCTCGAAAAAGGTAAAATGAGGAGCATTCTTATTTGTACATTCTCTGCATGATAGAGATAAGCTACGTATATGGACAATTTAAAGTTAAGTATACATATATACATCAGTATCAATGCAACTTTTCTGAGGAAGATGGTATGCAAGCTATCCCAAATATTTGTTCCTTATTCATTTGAAACATGACGGGGCATAAAGTTAGTCGTTGTGGCATGTCTGATATCCACTAGACGACATGTTACACTAGGTTGTACCTTTCCACTGAACGAATATATTATATGTCCGCTTCTATTATTACATGCTACAGGAGTTTGCAAGAGATCTCGAGCAACACACCTCGACATTTTCCATGAACGACGCCCTTGGGTAAATTCCTAGCTTTCAGACGCCTCACAGCTTCTGCACTACACAAACCTACATAGCATCACCTACAAACACATGAAATGAGACAGGTCGACCACTAAACTAGTAAAACTTTATAATCTTCACAGAAGACGCCATCCTCTACTTTTAGTTCTTAAAAGCTTAAGCAACTCCAGTGCTAAAAACCACTAAAACTAAGTCCTATGACTTGGAGAAAAGAGTTACGTACGTGTATTTCATATCCTTATAGAAACTTTCAATGGATATTTTCCCATGAAAAGACAAAATGTAAACCAACAATCACCTCAGAGGGGTGCTTGCTTGTGCAACGACGAGCGAAAACGAAACACAAAAGCCATACATTACATCAACGGATTTAAGCATCCGTCCTTTCTTTCCTAATACCGATTTTCCAGGGGTAATAATTAGGAAGAGAGAGTGAACACGATATGGCCGTCTATCTTCGTGGAAATGGGACATCTCATCGTATAAATCAATTCAACTTGACATAAATGCTGGACTAGCTAGCCACAAAAAACACATAGGCTCATGCCAGGGTTCTCTTCTGCTAACGTAGTTTATAACGTAGTTTATAACGTAGTTGAGCTTCGTGCTAGAACGGGATATGCGATTCAAATTAAATGAGCCATGGTGTATACAACACATTTAGTAGTAAAACAAAAGGAAGGTTTGCTCCCAGCTGCACATATTAAAGAAAGTATAGTAAAACATATCATATGAAAATCTATACAAAAAATACATGAAGTAATAACAACGGCAACTGGGGGCTTCGGCTCGACTACACAGCCGATAGCGTACCCAAAAACCATAACCTTATTATTATCCCATCCTCATTAGGATCACTGGGTCTCAGGCAAACTATTATGAGCAATGTTCATGTTTGATTTTCTATGTATCTCAGTTAGCTAGCTCTCCTATCCGTAACCGAGTTGGATGCTATGAAAACTTTCCTATCTATCCCCTTTCTCCGACACTCTCTAGTAATCGAATGTACTTTCACTTTTATTTATCGTTTCACGTGATATAAATGAGAATTTAATGTGCAATTAGATACTATGCTACGTTATCAGAATATGTCTAGCGGAAAATATAGTAGAGAGTCAGATAAAAACATGACCTTATACCAAATAATAATAACAACATTATCTGTAACAAGTTCTCTGTTATGAGGTAGGAAAGTAATTGCAATCTGAAATCATGGTTTGCCATATTATATGAATGCTGTATTTCGCTTTTCAAGCTTCAGCTTTCTGTTATGAGGTAGGAAAGTAATTGCAATCTGAAATCATGGTTTGCCATATTATATGAATGCTGTATTTCGCTTTTCAAGCTTCAGCCCATTTTTGACCTAATGCATTTTTTTACCTTGAACGCTTACGGAATTGGCATGACATGCAATGATACATCTACTTAATAAGCAGGCAGAGAAGCTGCAAAGCAACATTTTATACTTTAACGAAATAAATCACTTATTACTGTACCTTTATCCAAGTTGACTTTAGGTAGAATGTCATCTTGCCATCCACACAGAACAAGATTTCCCCAGAGGAGAAAGCAGCAGCACATGATCAGAGACCATGATTTACTCATCTTCCAACTGACTAGAGTCGTCATTATGGTAGCTTTTTTTGGTAGAATACACAGAACAAGATTTCCCCAGAGGAGAAAGCAGCAGCACATGATCAGAGACCATGATTTACTCATCTTCCAACTGACTAGAGTCGTCATTATGGTAGCTTTTTTGGTAGAATTTCTTAACTTGATTGACTGAGCTGGAATGAAGTTTGTTTTTGATTTGTTTGAGATTAAATGAGCACTGAGAAGTAACTTATTTGTCAAATCCGATAATTTTCTTGGCATTTCAACGGCTCAAACCGAAACCAAGTATGAATGTTGAATCACTACTTAAAATTTATATTGTATAATTTCATCAAGAAAATTGATGTGGAGTTTGTAGAAACTGGCTGTATTGTATTCCCAAGTTGCTGATAAAGGATGCTTCTTGAGCAAACAGTGCTGAGTTAAAGTTATGCACTCAAGGCTCGGTTATGCCCAATTTATACGTATAATGCACATAATTTTAAAATCCTCTTTCACTTTGTCTTATATCGTATGGTATTGTCAACCGTACTGCATTCACAACCTTAATTTAGCTGCAAATATTTGAAAGTCAAAACGAAATTTTCATCTCACCATCGATGAAAGCAGCGGAACTTCTGACTTATTGCTTGTTATCTAATAAAAGGTCCAAGGAACAGAAAATTAGATCCCTTTGCAAGTCAGATATTTTATACTATTCCGTACGACGAAATCAGAAATCACATACATGCTTTAAGTGTTTTCAATAATAATTTGTTCTTCCCTTTCCAATCTAACGATTTTCAAGTTTCATTATCATTGCATTACTACATCTAATGTTGTAACTTAATGTTATTGTCACATCCATGGATGTGATGTAAAGTTGGACCGTAGTTCTATGCATAATTAGATTTCCTATGAAATTGAGAAAAGTTTCACAAAATCTCTGCCAAAATGGTAAAGAGTTAGGACTTTCATTTTTTCTACAGCATATACAAAGAAAAAGCATATATACTTTGGCAAAGGTAAATATTTAAGCTGTCTTTAAGAATAAATATCTACAGTCTCTGCTATGAATTTATATTTTTAGCGAATTTATACTATTAGAAGTGATTGATTAACAGTTTACCAGTTTTTAGTTATGATATATTTGCCTGAGTTTTCTATTTCACTAACGATCCTAATAATACCTTCTCCTCTCGTAATACAACTAATTCCATTCTTGGCCAAATAAATGCTTATTTATAACTTTTCCAAGCTGGAGTGTCTCACGTAAAACCCACATTGACAATGACTGATTGGCCTACGATTTGAATTGGGAAAAAATAATTTGTTCTAAAAAAAGAATCTAATAAATAAATTATTACTTCTCCTTTTAACCTTCTTGTTTGACTGTCGGAATGTCACGCGATTTAATCAAAGCTATTTTTAGATTTCACCTTCCACAACTGAATTTCATTCACTACATTTTGCCTTATTGAGACTGTGGCAAGAAAAAGAATGTCGAATAAATAATTAAATGAAAACTACCAAAGGAAATATAAAATGAAAACGATGAGCCATTAGAGCACGTTTCAGTTGTTCAGCCAGTCTCATCAATTCATTAACTTTCTCTCGTATTGCTTTAATTAAATTGAGATGAAACTTTAATGCAATGGAAAAACTTCAATGAACCAATTCCAATTTTGAGATGAATACACAAACATACATATTTTTGCCAGTTTAGTTTACAATCAATGTGAACTTACCATAAAGACGAATTCTATGCTCAGGAAAAAAACTTAACAAAAACATGCAACATAACTCACTTGCAAAAGACACTTCAGTTATTTGTACGAACTAGCAAATCAATATTTATTGCCAATTTGTATTAGCAAATATAAAATGAGGGAGTCCAATTACAATTTTCCATGCTACAATCCATAGTAAGTTTAAGAAATGAGAACACTCACTTTAACTAACTTTGTCTTTAGGTCTGCACGAAGTTCACACAAACTGTTATTTCTCACCGTGCTCGTCCTGGAAATGTTTTCTTGTGTTACAGAAACTCATTTCTGCTTCATCGCGAATTTATTATGATAAGGTCCCAACAACAAAACACTTTTAGCATTGCAATTGTGCCATCCTTTAATCACCACCCAATGTTATGCATAAACTATAAGAATCAGCATTGCATGCTGCACTACATTTACTTTTTATTTTCAAAAATGAGACATACTGGAAGAGTAGTATTTTTACGTAATGCGTGTGTATTGTGTATTTATTTATGCGTGTGTGTAAGTATGCATATGTTGGTGTGTTGACTATATACAATCTTTACAATGGCATGATGTTTAGTCTCGCTCAATATATTGGAAAATAGTATTGGATTCCTTTGCTGATGAATATAATGTATTGCATTGCCTGCAAGGACGATTTGTTTTGGTATCGTTTTTAGATAGTTCATCGTCTCCTCTCGCCTCTCTACTAATTTTGTGTCTTCGTCTCACAAGCAAAAGGTACCAACATAACACCAACTTATTCTTTTCTCTTGTCTTTTGTGTGTGTTTCTTTCCTGATGTCTAATGTAATGATCCTGACTTGATGTACTTTACAATTTTTTGTCTTCGTCTCCTCTCCTTCAGCCTCCTCTCGTACGTGCCTCACAGTCAGAAAGAAAAGCTAAACTGTATATGTTGACATGAAAATCCTGCCCTTATGTTTTTTACACAAGACACAGAGTCAAGCTACATGAAAGTTTGTCAATACAATATACACTGTATGAAATGAATACAAAACTCCAACCATATCCTTTCAGACTCGCAACACAAAATGAGAATGTTCTTAAACGCTCGCCCATCCATATACTCATTCAAAGTACCATGTTGACATTACAGCTAGCTTTTAGGCATACGCATGCATCGCACTGCTGCTCGCTTAGTTTCTCTAACTCATATCAACATCACAACATAACAGACCGTCCGAGCTCCGTACCCTCATTCAGATGTACTTGCAGATCCTTTGCAAAGGCTCACAAACAGTCTGAGCTGAAACGAAAGCTGGATACCCATACCAAACAATATTCCACCACCTTTGCCATGCTGCTTTAGGCTCTGAAAGATGTTCAGAACAACAGCTACCAAACGCAAGAATATATACTTTGTGTGCTTGAGTATGACTGCACAATTTTATGACGATAATAATGAAGACAGCATTACACGTTTTTTGTTTGTATCATTTCAATCCTAAAGCTTAGCTGGTTACCTACCCTTCCTGGAGTAGGTATATAACGTGATGTAGCAGCTATTTTTCCATATGAGTCACGAAGTTCGTATCTTACCCGTGACACTGAGGCACCTCCAGCGAGCCATACACTTGCATGATTGCAAGCTTTTTGTGGGAGGGCCTGAAAATAGCATTGGAAAAACTATGGAGAAAATCTGGCACCACTACTCCAGCTATTCGTTATGTGAACTACTCTAGTAAAAAATTTCTTGCACACACACACTGGAAATGCATGCCGAACGGAAGACATACAACTATTTTATATAACTTTTTATAAATATCTACTAGAGGCTTTACATATTCTTTGAGGAGAGCTGTGCCATGTAACATTCATTTGAGAGTGAATGAGGTAATAGGCAAACGCCATACGCTACTACAACAGAGATTGAGCTAATGCAATGCAGATCTTCTTCGACTTCACTACGGAAATGTACGAAATGCACTGTTTTTCGCATAAGAACGGCATGCCAAGTAGCAAAGAATCTGGCAACATTGGAGCTGCTGGAAGAGAATGCCAAACCCGGTCTATCAGTATCGTGCATATGTATATGCCATGCCTAACATATGAAATCTTATGGATATGGATATAGGTATTAAAATGGAAATATGAAAACTACTTGCAAAAAATTTCATCTTGCTTTGCCATAATTTTGTAAACTTTTAAAGCAGCAATGTCAATTTTTCCTTGAATTTGCATTTCAAGCTCATGGAACTGATTTTTATGCCACGCAACTTCCATCACCGTTCCTAATCATAATCATGAAGATGATGATATGATGAAGCTGAAGCCCCACACAATGAAAATGTTTGCAGAGGTCCATCACCCATCTGTATGTAGGAGGAGTCATGGGGGCTTATGCGAAAGAGTAATACGGATGCTTTGCTTATTGTTGGGATTGCATTACAAAAACTGCAATGTAATGCCATATCATATATAACTTTTTTACACGGCTATGTATACCTTTTCGTACATATATCTTCATCTAGTACTCTTCTACAATCCCTTCTCACCAACCAATAGGAATGGGCCAAGTCAATGGGATTAGGGGTGAATGAGCGAAGTAAGATTTTTCAGTATATTCTAGAGCTAATACATTTTAAAGCCTGGAGATAAGTAAGACTTTCTGACAGGACACGAGAAAAGTACACGTCAGTTGATTTCGCCGACTATGTGCTTCGTCCTCTTGGTGTGAAGAGAAGAGATGCCATATTAAAATATTAACTTATTCACATACAGTCAATCACTATCATTGTTAATTTATCCACCGTGGAGAGCGTGCTTTACAAGTCTGTTACCAACCGGAATTGAATTTCACATCGGATCACCGGCTTTCAATTAATTTTTTGGTGAGAATTTTAAAACTTTTTACCTTTCTTTACATATTTTTTTAATGTTAACAGGTTGTCACTGTGTTTTCAAATCAAATTAAAGTGTTTTTTACCTTACCTTAAAGTCAAACATTAAGAAGCGTCAAAAAATCAGCCTGCTCTGTGGTCACTGGTAGATTCAGTTTCAGTAGCCAGCAGGTTGTCGATAACCTTGATATTCTCAATTCTAGATCAATCACTTCTTTTAAAGTTTTGACTATGACACGCTTTCAAAACGTCAAGTTTGAATTCTGATAACACACTCCCTTCTTTAAATTTTCAAAATCTTGAAGTCAGAAGTGCTGTCGGGCTTCCTTTTCTTATGTCTTAAATGAAATTATTGTCAGGCTGTTAAGAAACTAACACGTCACTTTAAGTGTAATCTTTGAAGGTAAAACATGACAGGTGACAAACACCAGATGTCAGATAAAACTTAGATTAAAAAGTAATTTATCCATATCCATAGTTGGTAGTTTCCAATACTGGCAACTGAATACTGAATGGGACCATCTGTTGACAGTTCAGTTACAAAAGCTGAAAGCATAATAGCATATCTTCAATCTTTTTGATGATAATAAATGCTCTGTATAATAGCAAAGATAGCAAAATATGGTATATTACCTAATGCTACAAATGACATCATATTGAATTGACACGTCATATTAAATATGCGACTAATAGTATTTGTTCATTTGTTGCATATGCATGGTATTAGCTAGTGACAAGAGTATCTGCTCATGTAAACAATAATAATATTATTAATGTTTTCCTTTATATTGTTCATGTAGATATTATGCAGATATTTTATTTACTATTTTTGTATTTTTTTGCAGTTATAAACAGCTAACAACTGTAGGAGAAGATGCGACATAATTGCATAGCTATCTTGTGCCTAACCCTCCTGGCAGGGTATGGAGCGGACGCCGGAAGTGTTTTGGATTTGGGAGATAGTGATTTTGAGAACAAGATTGCGGCATTAGATAATACGCTTGTAATGTTTTATGCTCCTTGGTAAGTTCAACCGTATCTTAGTCTTTTTTTAAATATGGATGATATCAAATGTCAAATGTTGTATTGTGTTAATCTGAATTACACCTTAGCATTGACAATAAATAATATACATTTCATGAATTTAAAGGTGTGGACACTGTAAGAGACTTAAGCCAGAATTTGAGAAAGCGGCTGATTTGTTGAAGGATGATGATCCAGCAATCACACTTGCAAAGGTAGATAGATATACGTGATAAATGAAGGAGATTGCTCATCATTAATAATTGAGTAGTGAATTTAAGTTTTAATTGGAATTTTGTAAATTATCCACACACAGGTTGATTGTACGGAGGCAGGAAAGGATACTTGTACCAAATTCTCTGTCAGTGGTTACCCAACACTTAAAATCTTTAAGGGAGGAGAGATGACCAGCGATTACAATGGGCCACGAGAAGCAGGTAATTTGGTTGAAGGATTAAAAACATGAATGGAGATTAATGTTTTTAATATTAAGCTTACTAATTTTGGTGTTCTCTCGTCTTTAGCTGGCATTGTTAAGTACATGAGAAGCCAAGTTGGACCTGCTTCTAAAGAACTGAAGACTCCAGAAGATCTTGAAACTTTCTTGGGCAAGGATGATGTCGGCGTGATTGCATTTTTGGCTGTAAGTTTTCCATCAGTATCAGTATTTAAATTAAACACACATATGCAAGCCATTGAGCAGTAAATTTTAACTTTTGACTTTGGTTCAAAATCAATCTTATAGTCAGAAGACTCCAAACTTGAAAAAACTTTCAGCAAAGTTTCTGACAAACTCAGGGAGAAGGTTAGATTCGGCAACACCAACAACGCTGCCGTTTTGAAGAAGGCCGACCAAAAAGCAGATACCCTTGTTTTATACAGACCCAAGCTACTTGCAAACAAATTCGAACCTGATACTCTTGTTTATGATGGCGCTTTTGACAAAGATGATATCGAGAAATTCATTAACACTAACTTGTAAGTACTAAAAACGTTTTGCTATCATGGATGTTTATCCTTGTGATTAGGAAAATTCAATGTTAAACTTTTCTATTTCAATAGTAACGGCCTTGTTGGAATAAGAAATCAAGACAATGCCAAAGATTTCAAACAGCCCTTAGTCGTCGCATATTATGGTGTTGACTACAAGAAGAACCCTAAGGGTTAGTGAACCTATATGACCAAATTCCAAATAAGTTTCCATTTTTTGTTATTTTAACACCAGTTTTTAAATGACCGCCTTGGTTTACGTTTAGGAACTAACTACTGGAGAAATAGAATACTCAAGGTTGCTCAAGACTTCAAGGACGACTTTTCATTCGCTATCAGCAATAAGGATGAATTCCAATATGAACTCAATGAATACGGTGTGGAATTCTCACCTTCTGATAAGCCTATCATCACTGTCAAGAACAGCAAGGGACAGAAATTCAAGATGGACGAAGAATTCTCGTATGACTTTGCAGTATTTTAGTATCTACAATGTACTTTAAACCGGCACACAATTAATTTGTAAATTGTTTACGGTTTTCCCTTTAGAGTTGCATCTTTTGAATCCTTCCTTAAGAAAGTTCAAGGCGGAGAAGTTGACCCTTTCTTGAAATCCGAAGCAATTCCAGATTCAAATGATGGGCCAGTCACAGTAGCTGTCGGAAAGAACTTTGATGATGTTGTTATTAACAATGGTAAAGACACGTTGATTGAATTCTATGCCCCATGGTGCGGTCACTGCAAGAAATTGACCCCAATTTTCGACGACCTTGGCACAAAGGTAAAGAATAACCATATTTAATTTATGTTCAACTTGTGTACACGTATTGTGTTTCACTGCCATGAGTCAGTGCAAGATTTCTCATGTGAAACTTTTTTTGCAGTTGAAAGGTGAAAACGTTGCTATTGTGAAGATGGATGCTACCGCTAACGACGTTCCTGCTCCTTTCGAAGTAAGCGGATTTCCAACTCTATTCTGGTTGCCCAAGGACCAGAAAGATAAGCCTGTCCGTTATGACAGTGGTCGAGAAGTAGAAGACTTTATTAAGTACATTGCTAAGCAAGCCACAGAAGAACTGGAAGGATTTGATCGTTCCGGTAAACCTAAGGCAAAAACTGAGTTGTAAATTATAAAGAAATACCAAATCGCTTTTGAATAACGTACATATTGGTTGTCTTCTCCATATCCCAGTAACGCTCTTGTTTAGTACTTCAGTAAACTTAAGAATATTATTCCACGAACACATGTTAATTCCATTTTGTATTTGAGTGTTTCTGGTGTATGTATGTGAAACGTTATTATTTCTTTAGTATGAATGTGCTATGCTTTCTTGTGCACTTTACTGATTATTCCATACTGAGAAAGATATATGAAATGATTTTAAATAATAAAAAATTATAACTGTTTACGATACTACACATTATTATTTAGTTATTTTGAATTGGCTGTTGCTGTTATTATCATTTAGATAGGCACCTTACTTTTTCCTTCCAAATATTATGTAATACAATTTTTCAGCTAGGACACGTTATAGGTATGAATGTAAACAATATGATTGAGGGATTTAAAGAAATTTGTATTTTGGGTACTGGATGAAGTTAATGCCTTTTGAGATGGAAAGTCGAACCAAGCGTTGAATTAAACAACATTATCAAAATCGATGACAAGTTGTACAAAATTCATAAAGCGTTTTGTATAAAATCAAGCATTTTGTGATACAGTATCACTGTTGTATTTAAAGAAATTACAATCAATATGTAACAACATTGATATTTGATATGTGAGCTCGTCTGCTAAAACCAGCTGAAATGAACTATATCTCAACCAAATGCCCCATTGTAATTGCTAAAATAACAACATGAGATTTTCATACAAATATTCTTCACTTTATTCTGTGAGGAAGATTATTATTAACTTAATTAATCATCACGCATATAATAATCACACTTATCGCCTACAAACCACGTAACAATCATTCTCTCTTAAAAATTATGGCATGTGTATTGTAAATAAATATATACATCATATCATCGCCGTTTAATGAACGAGAAACTTGAAGCATGAATGTAATGTATTGTATTAAAGGGAATTTACATACACGTCACAAGTCATTAATCCGGTCACATAACAAGACTTTTTTTTACTAGGAATTAGATATTAAGATCAGAAAATGAGTTACATTATTTATTGATCATACACTTTAAAAGTGAGCTTCAATTGACAAACAAAAACTCATTAGAAGGGCAATCAATTCAAGATATCATTGAAGTTAAGAACAGAACCAACCAAACGGTGACTACATACATGCCAAGCTGGGGAATGAATGTTCTATGTTTCCAGTAAAGGTCATTTTTGATTTTTATGATTAATCTACAGAAACTATATATTACAGCGGAAGTGTGTCTGCGATCCGTTACTTATGTAATTTAATTAATTACGCATACATTAATAAATGCCCATCAGCAATTAGATTGACGAAGTTATGAAAAAATCATACTTTTGTGATAGTAATTATTCTTATGAGTTAGTTGCCAATTTCGATGGTTGAACAAGACTTGTTTTGCGAGTTGGAACGGCATCTGCAGTAGGTATCTCCGAAGGAACTGTTGAAAGTATTGGTGGCATTGTTCTTGGCTTTCCCTGTGCAAAAAAACATATTATAAAATTGCTTTCTCTGCAATACTTACCTGTATACAAACAAAATACAAAATGTGCTTTAAATACTGGTAGAATCCTATAATTACCTTTCCTGACTGTTTGGCCATTTGGTAGTCACCAGAATCAAAGTATTTTTGACCTTTAGCTAGTCGCTTTTGCAGAAAAGCTGAATGTCCAGCCATTGGTCTCACAGCGCTTGGATATCTCGCTTCCAGCTTCGCTTCCTCTTTTCTTTCAACCTCCTATTATTGCAAAATGAAAACATTCAACATTAATCAATAATGTATACCTTTACTTATATTAACACATTAGGAAAGCTTTTATAATCCATGTTTCATGTGACACATGTCGATGTCACGTTCTTATCACAAATGACATAAAATCACAAGCTACTTACATGAGGATTTTCTGCAGCAGTTGATGTTGGTCCTTCTTGCTGTTCCACAATGGGGGTAACCTCGTTGGACATGTTGGATAATGAAAACTGTCTTTTAACTTCGTTAAAATTTACTTTAAAAATTCGTTGTCCTCAGCACTAACTAGAGTGTGACCGTTGAAAAAGCACTTTTCCTCCTTAACACTAATAGTTTCGTCTTCGTCCCCTTTTACTCCAATGCACTATCCTACACAGAGAGAGGTGAAGGTGGTTTTTTATCTAGGTGAATGAAAACTATCTATTATGGTAACGACGTAAAGTATTGTTTAGTAATGACTTTTTATGATGTAAAGAGAGCTACGAAGGAATTAGTTGGCAAACGATTGGAGCAATAAATGCATGTAAGCTTAATAGACAGAGCAAATATCGTGATATTTGTGATGGTGTGAGAGAGATGTTTTTAGTTGGATTGGTTTAGTTGGATGAAACAAGAACGATCCTATATTTCTTGACACAAAATATCTGCTATTGCTGCACATTTAGCATGTCTCCTCATTAAAACAACCAAAACCAACCTTTTGTATATAGGTATTATTGGTTTTTGTAGGTTGTAGTTGTGTAGGTATACCATTAATATGATACAATAGTGAATCGAATGGAATGGATAAATTTACGCAGGCAGAAAGGTCTCAGAATGATGTGGACATATACGTAAAAGTACACAGTTCGCACTCTGCACTATGCATCTGTACAACATCAAGAAGTATAAAGTTACTTTACTCATACTTTTATGCTTTAGGTATGGAATGCTATATGTATCACTGTTGTGAATTGTAATATTCCTCCTTTTTATGCCCTTTTCACTGCCTACACATAATACGTAAGTATAGTCAAGTGAGAAGTGAAGAACTGTGTGAGTCGGTAAAGGTATATTTACGATTGGATTGGGTATGTGAATTAGATATACGTGACTCAGATCCGTAGTGAATGGATGAGATGGGATGTGTGATGTGGATGTACATAACTAACATAACATCCAAATGTGAAATGGGAAAACGATATGTACCTTAGGGCAGAAGAACTTCGGTACTCTGTAAGTTCGCATCGGATGGGATGCAGCTGTGTGGGATATAACATCGCAACAAAAAACGAAATAACAGTCATGATGACATGACATCGACCATATCTGTTTTATGATTATCTGCATATTCATATATATACTTTAGTTTTGCTGCTCGCATGCATTTTTCTTTACTGCGAATCAGCATTATAGAAACTGCAAAGAAAGTAATTCAGCAGTTGTAAGAAAGAGTACCTTTGTCTTGTCTTTCTTTGTCACCAATACATACTAAACTAACAATAACAATACTTTAAAAGTGTTAAGGAGCTGCGAGGCAAATGGGAATGGCAAATTATAACCAAGAACTTGGTTGGGAGAAATGCATATCTCTTGTTCATTAACGTTGGTTTGCAGGCAGAGGTTGATGATAGAAATTTTGATGCGGAGATGTGGCTATGAAATTGAATGATATATTAGAGAGGGAGCCTAGATGATTGTAATTGCTTATGTTCAATATTACGTACATGCATGTTTTAAAGAAATATACCATATATATGAATTACAGGCATTTTTAGCAGATCTCAATTCCCTTCAATTTCCTGTTTGTAAATAGTGATACATTTTTATGTACATTGTTACAAAATATGTGTATTTTATGCCATCTTTGATGCAAATATTCTAAATGGCATGTATTTTTACGTGATGTATGTATGAATGAGTTCGCCGTATTGTGACTTAATGGCTAGTTTATTTTTAATCAAACCTGCGTATAGGATGCTCGCATAATATCTGTTACGGATAATATCAGTATCCACTACAATTTCAAACATGCAGTTTGTTCGACAATTAGATCTACCGATGGTAAAATTATTAATACCATCACAATAATATTATCTACTTGGGAATGACACAAGTGGAATTTACAAATAAATACAGATCACAGATATTCATTCCGTAGAATAGATTAGTTTTGCGATTGCATAGAAGAACGCTTGAGGCAACAGGCAACTTTCTTCATTTCTGTTTATCAAAATTTAAAAAAAAAATTGAAGATGCAAGAAGTTGTGATTAGTACTCCTGAATATATATTGAGTTTCCCCAGATGTTTAGTAATGTAGTAGCGGGTGGTCGAGCTGACTTCTCGGATCATATGAGAGTGCACGAGTGTTATGTAGTACTATGTATGCAGTGGTTGTGGTCGAGTCGAGTGCATAATTAGAGGTTTATGAAAGATTGCCATAACGGAAGCTTGATTAGAAGATGATTTGTATTGTGACTGAGTTTAATGCTATGACCAAAGAAACAGAATTCGTGCTACTCACACTCAAGTTTTAAATTTCGAGAGTAGCATGAAGAATATTCTCAATTCTTCATTCTTGCATCTATGTTCTTATTTCATAATTCTTGCACAAGTAACGTAAAAGACGACGCGACGTATGTAAGAGGAATGGTAAGGTGCCGGTGTATTACGTATAAACGTTCATCTTTTGCTAACAACGATGGAGCATGAATTAAGTGCAATTGTTGACGATAAGGAAACTGGGGACAATACTGTTAAAGTTGAAAGTAGCAGTGAAAATCCAGGTCCTGCGGTTTCACCTTCACCAATAACTCCGACGCTGGCCACAGACACCTCTGAACACTTTCCTTCATCGGGGCTAAATGAGGCGCCCTCATCCTCCTTGGTAATGTCATTTCCTCTGATCATATTCATTTCGTTCAATTACGCTACTTGAATGCAAGTTGTTTTACTGTTTTATTTTGTGTATTCTAACAGAAAATGGTTGTGGATGAAAGTATTGCTGATGCTACTGGCAAGAGTGAATCTAGCGTTAATAATCTATCGGTGCAACCTCCAAACGTGTCGGGTGACAATGACAATCAGCATCAAGACGTTGTAAAGGATGAAAGATCACCTACCACAGTTCCAGAAGCAGAAAACAACAACACCATAAAGCCAAATTCTGAAAGTTACATCAGTGACAACTCTTTGTCTGGAATGAAGAGATTGGGCCATTCGTCCGTGAGTTCGAAATTTCAGCATTTGATTTTTACTAGTGTAATATGTGGATTTAATATGTGGATGGATGGATGTAATTTTTTTTATCATGCTCGTAGGAGAAATATCTGTTAACTGATGAAATGAAGTTCATGGCGAACTTTGATCCGACTCAACGGATGGATAGGAAGAGGTGAGATTGCCGATTGTAGCATGAAGTGTTGTGTTGCATAAATATTTTATTCTATTGTTACTATTCCTTTTCGTTTCAGTAACGCTATTACTATATATATGATATTCTGCTGTTTATTTAGTTACTGGTATTGCATTGCCAGCAATCCAAGCAGATATACTTAAGTGAGTAAAGATTTAGTATTTATTTTTTTAAACGTTTGTACATTTTAATCCTTATAGATCAAAGAGGTATACCGAGTCCGGAATTGTTGTTGAACGATGTGATTGCTTAATGCCTACATGCCCTGGTTGTCACTTTCCATGCAAACACTGCGGAGGCAATCTTTGTGGTCACACATGCCGGTAATATACATTTACTGCTTTTAGAATTTCATGATCTCTTGAAAATACGTATGCTTTAAGTTGGTGAAAGCCCAAAATAAATAAATAACATTTTACCAGCCCAAAAGCCAAAAAATTATTGACTATTTACTAGTTTTGTTAATTCAGTTTTATCGTAACATTCATGGCTGTTTGTTGCTTGTTCCACAGTAAAGGCCGTGAGTGGGACTACGAAGAAATTGAAATACAAGGACAACGGATTATTCGGCGGCCTACCGATGACAATGAAGTTAAGTAACTACTGCTACAATAAGTACAAAACCAAAGTATACAAATCGATATTTTATTTTGTCGTTATAACCTGTATCAATGTTAGTCTCACCTTACCCTTACCTAGTCGGCAACGATAATGATACGTTTTCCAATTAATTGAAAATGTTCTCACATATTTTTTTATTTATGAAATGGTGCATAATTCTCTGATTATATGTTAAAACTACATTGTTAATACCGAGCGTTGTCTTTTATTGCCTTCCTGGTGATTTTTAATGAATCATGTTGATTAAATGATCACACTTCGTGCAACAAATAGTCAAATTTTTATTGGTGAAATCAGAAGTATTTTAAACATCTTGACAATACAATTTAATTCAATCTCTGTTAGTACATTACTTAAGTTATAAGTAATAAGTAGATTTCTTTTATCTCTGGTGAACATTTGTATGCGTGAAAAGCATTTGCGATTATATGCGTCACAACAATCGGTATCTGTGAATAAATAAAGCTTTAATATTCTTTCTTGACACAAAAAAAATCTATTACATATATACAGTAGTTCGAAATAATAAATCAGACATTCATAATTAGGTACGTATTTGTTGAATGTACTCATGAGAAATATTTTGATCTGCTTCATTGATCGAAATCATAAAAAACTATAGCAGTAAATAGTGTTGCAAATTACCTTTAAACCTGAGTTGTAACGAAGACATATACAAAGACCGTTATTATATTGGCTATACTAATCGTAAGTAGATCTTCCAATACATATTGCTGTAAGTTATAAAAATAAATTTAACTAAAAGTGTAAGAATGCAGTTAAATATGAACTAAAAATAGAGGAGAACTGTGTCATGCTGATACAAATGTTGGACTACTCAATTCTTCTCGAACCATCGAATGTGTTTAGTGTTTGATACACATTAATCTGCAATACATTTATACAATGTCCAGGTCAGGTACATAAATTTAACGCTACTTCAAAGGAGATATTGTATTTATTGACAAAAGAGTTCCCCTTCTATGCTTTTCAACTATTATTATTATTATTTTAATTACTGAATTAGTTGTATGATATATTTACAATGAGGATGACGCCAAATTGCACATGTAAATGATTGTTGTATATTGAATTACTTTACCACTTAAACAATACTGATGATGATGGCTATTTATGGAGCTTCCGTTTCATGGTTGAGTACCACGAACAAATCGATTGCCTCACTCTCACCAGCAGCAATTTGATCTTTACCCTGCTCTGCTAGTACTGATAATTCAAACGTTTCAAACTACATTTCATAGTCAACCCTAACCCTGCTTGCGTATTATATTCTAACATGTTGCAGTTCTGTGTTAAGAGTAAAGATTAGTCGCTATCCATAAAATAATTATAAACCATATGTATTTGTAGTTTTCACAAGTTTATTTGATTATCCTAACTTTAGTTAATGACTAATATTCTAAAAAAAAGTTCATTCTATAGTCAGAAATTTAAACTAGGCACGTCAACCGTGCTATGAAATTGAACATAAATGCATCACAAATATATTATTATCCTGAACTTTTGAATTTCACAACGTTTGGCAGTATACAATATTTGAATTGAAAGGTATTTTTTAGCAATTAGTTGTAGTTACAGAACTTGTAACAGAAGGCATTACCTGCCAGAGAATGTACTAGTAAGTTCAACCTAACTACAACTACTACGTTGATATCTTGTGGAACAATATGTTGTATTTACCATTTGAATAATTTAAAATTGAAATCCAAGTTAATACGAGTTTCATTGAGATGTATATGTATTAGGCGAAATTCAAGCTTGTTACATAGTATAACAATTGCTACGCATTCATGTCAATCATGTCTATCTATAGCTGCAGCTGCCTTTTCTTTCATGCATAAAGTATAAATAAATATAATATCTTCTATAATGTCCCTACGCATACTAAAAAATGAAAGTACTGATATTTGGTGTTGATGGATATGCTGTATTGTGTAATTTGTGTCGTTAATATTTTTCTATATGAGATAACATAACATCTTTTAATGTATCGTGTATCATTTTACTGCAACAGTTCATTCTCTTCCTCGTTGAATATAGTTGAATTATCTGCTCTACATTCTCCAAAATATTTTGTGTCAAGAGCAACCCCTGTTGAACAAGCGTCGTCAGTCATTTCACACCAATTTTTATAAGTTTTTCCATTTGTAGAACATATCGGTCCTGTTGGAGCAGTATCCAGTCTGCCAGAGCTTGCTTTACACCACTTGGGACGAACGAAACATGTAACACATCTGGGCTTCTGGCTGGATAGTTCGGTGAGACATGTTTGTCCCTCCAGACACTTGATATTCTTGCAGGTGGCCCGTTCTACGAAAAACAAAATGTGGGTCTTGTTACTAGTAACTAGTAACGCAGCTTTGGGTACGAAAAGTAACTTGCGAATCACTGTGTGATGAATTATAATTGTAGGCTTGGATCAAACATGTCATGTATGTGGTAACGTTGTTTGGGTAAGGTTAAAAGGTCCAAACAAAATACTTAGGTACGTATTTGAAAGTGTAAAAGGAAGCTATTTTCAAGAGATCAATAGCATCAAGAGTAGTTATTATTTTCATTTTACTCATCCAATTCAACTATTCAACATTGCATGCACATTTTTTCATAATGCTCAAATAAAAATTGTATTTATTTATTTATGATTTCAAATCAGTACCTCCGTACGAGGTTGTATTAATTATTCGTAGAATCAACCGTTACCCTCACCAGTTTAATTATTTGTATTATAAAAAAATGTACTTACTTCTGCAAATTCCTCGGTAAGCAACAGGAATTGCTTTTCCCTGTTTGCAAGCAGCTTGCCTTAAATGACACATGGATGGATATGTAATTCCATCAACTCCACAAAAAGTACGTGCAGATCTTTTCTCCGTTGGAACTGGACATTTACGAAGTGTACAGTTTACACAATGGGGAACCATGTTTTGATCAAGCAAACAACGTTTCTTTGCTGGACAAGTAACCTTACTGCAGGACACTGAGTGGGTCATAATGAAAAAGAACATTGTTTGGAGTTGTAATACTTTGTATACTACCTACTCAAAAATAGAGTGACAGATAATGAATATTGGAGAAATTTGCATAATATCCTACTTACTCCGACATGGTCCAAAATAGCTTATGTGTAAACCTGTTTCCTTCTTTCTACAAACTCGCTTCAAGAGCCTACATGGTGATTTGTATGTTCGCCCATCCGATCTGCGTTCAAATACATACACAAATATGTTAACAAACAAGTTTATATATCGTGAAAATGATGTACTAAATTGAATATTATTACTAATTTTTACATGATTTCCATTTAAGTAAAAACTAGTAAATTTTACTTTCTATCATACATTCTTTCATGCAGCTGGACATTCAATATTAATAGCCCCTTCAGGCTATTGATCTACATCATTAGGAACACATGTGTATAGAAACTACGACGCAAAACCGGTGAAGTCATCAACAATATCGCAGACAACAGCCAGTGGGCCAGTTAAATAGTCTTATATTCATTCTTCCTTCTATTATGACTACGATCATCTCATCAGAATACTTAACCAAGCTTCCTCTTCTCACTGATATGAGTAAATTGGGTACGCAACAACGCAACGCATGTTGCTGCTCTAAAACTACGTCTTCTACAATTGCCCCTGTAGGTAGGCAAGCTTTACAGAGTAGTATTTTTTAATTAACTCAAAGTCATTGGGTTTACTCGTACTTACCCACATATTGGCCCTCTGTGGTTTTGCATTCCATTCTGGATACGAAAAGCTGTGCAGTTCGGAGAACAAACGCATTTGGGTAGACCATTCCTAATGACGCACTTCTGATTTTCTGGACACTGAACCCCGTCACAGGTGGCTGTATTAATTGAGTTGTAAGAAAGAAAGGTTATTCTAACATTCCTCAAGGGTACTGCTGCAGATTGTAGCAGGTGTAAAAATGTATTAACAACCGTTGTTATTTTTTTTGAGAAAATGTTGACGAACTAAATTGCATTTTGATTACAAGAAAAGGTACCTATTACGTATGTATGGTCTAGAAATAGGTATCAGCCTTGAATAAGAAATTGTTTGGTAATTTACAGAATGCACAGCGAGGGCACCAAATTTGCATTATTGGCAATAACAATTTGATACATGACGAGTAAACATACGGTATTTATTTAGATTTGTTAGCAACTTTTATTATATATTTATATAACCTTTGCAACGAGTGCACGGAACTCCGCCTTGGACATGCATGAAAAATATCGAGCTCGGAGTTAACAATTCTCCGTCACTCCAAGAAGCTGTCGCAGAGTTGGCAAGGGATCCCGTGCTACAACATTCTTCCCGACTCACTCCAGATTTTACAAGTGATGTACAACGACCATTTCGGTTCATGTGAAGCCAACAATTTCCTCCTGTAATGATTGGTTCAAAAATCCGCCCATTATCAATAAACCTGTGGAAAAGTTGATGCCTGCAATTTTAATGGGATATCTTGAGAGTACGAGGTAATTCTTTGATATGATAAATGGCTAGAAAGAGTCAGGAATAGGAAATCATAAAAATGTAGATGCATCTAAGAAAGTACACATGACAAGTAAAAACATTTACATTATATGTTATATGTATATATCTCTTTATATGGCAATGACCTACCGAGTAACACCATTTAGTACATAATATATCATATTATTCTTATATATATCATTTTGCTCAAATAAGATACTGGCTATATGTGAAACTAAGAGAGTGGTGTAAAAACTACATTTTGTGCAGCTGTAAATTCTGAAGAGGCATAAAGGGATTGATGAAAAAACACTTATTACTCCGTTTTAATACCAATCAGTTAAACGTTCTGCTTAAAATTTACTGCATTACCATAATATAGCTATTATTCATACACAGCCAAGTAACCCTTCCTTCGAATGCAATGTCGTTTCTTTTTATTTTACAACTTCATCCTGTTTTACGTAACGCTATTCAATTTCCCTTTCTTTTCTATAGTTCACCATATTCAGCATTTTCCACCTTTGCACCTCTGACGTTGTATCACCACACCACATTTTGCATAACCAACTGCTTAATAACGATGTCTTCAGTCGGTGATGTCTAACACGTCACTGCAAACATTGCACTTCCAAATAAGAGAAAACATTTATGTTTTTCGTTCTCAAAAAATGCATGCTAAATTGTCAAAGGAAGTCATTCAGCATGCATTTTCACAGTACAACTTATAGTTTTTCGATTAGCAATGCACATTGCCATACATAAATAGCCATTCAAACCCTTCATGCTTATCGTTAGATGTTAGATGTAGTTGTCAAAATGCATACGTAATACTTACTACTTGCAGTATGGATATTTATATATGAGTGGCATTAAATTTTAAATACGTAAATGCATACGTAAGATATTTAATTTAATAGATGGACGAAAAGATTAAAACTTGTACATTCAACTCAAAAGCACGTAGTATGAACAGATGTGTGGTAACGTGAAATTGATGACTACGCATTTTACGTTTTATTAGTTTGGTAATTGCTGGAGTCATAAATTCGTGATTTGTGTCTTTTAGCATAACGTTTTTATAAGGAGGATAGCATGGATATGGGATGGTTAGCAATTAGTATAGGAACTTGTCTCATGGCAAGCAATGTTATGCAATGCCCATTGCCCATGAATTCTGTATGTTACGTATTACACACTACCCGAAAATTGCAGAAGATTGATATATCTTTGCTATAAGGGTTGTTATGAATGATACTTAATATTTTATGGGAACTCATCTCATCCAACTGCAATAATTACTGAAAAAATTCCTTGCCCTCCGTTTATTCTGCTTAAATAATAATGTGTTTGTGTTAGAATAGAAGTGTACTACGCACAAAGTACATGTACTCATCTGGTCATAATTTAGTGTTATGAAACAAGACAGCTTTAAAAATAATCGCCATTGCAAGGTTACCACTGCTGCAGGTTAAGTTGTTTATAATGCCTGTCAAGTGTCAACCATGCGAAAGTTCATACGTACAGCCTCTTGTTTCGTTCATTCATTCATAACAGTTTGAGACCTTTTACTCATCGGCAGTCAGTGAGCTATATGGTGGAAGGTGGAGTACGAGAATGAGTTTTAAGTAGATAAACATGAATATAATGAATAGGTTATGACCGAAAGTGCCAGTAAAAATGATTATGCGCCAACTAGTAGCATTGAAGTTGTCCTAATCATGAATCGTTCATTCACTGCAAAGTCAGAAAAACAAATAATATACATAATCATGAGCAATTGACAACTGTAAGATAGTGTACATACACTATTTTTACTGCTCGTTTCAATACTTCAAAAAATATATACGGTGATCAGTTGATGGCTTATCATACCAAAGTACATCCGACGTCCGATGTCTGTTCTGTTCCCATTCAAAACAAGGGTTTGTATATGTATATATAGCATTATTTTTGCCTTTACCCATTAAATTTATATTGGATACTCAAACAAAAAAAGAGGGTACGAAGTAATAAACTCGTGAACATAAAATAGGAATTTGAATAATTATGCGAACATTAAATAGCTTTAGTTCGCTTTATAACCGACCAGTTACATCCGATCCAAAAATATTTTTGGCTATTTTTATTATTGTTTTCTAGAAATGCAAAATATATTAACTACTCTAACTAGTAGGGAAAGTCAACGAAAAGTAAGTAATACACCATATAAAACCTTTGGAAGTATTATATGATGTGATCCAAGGTGGATGTGATCATGTAATAAACATAATCTTATTTGCTTGGCCGAAAACTCTTTGAGCTTCTGAGAACACCAGCAGCCCACACGAGTTTATGTTTGTACTTCATACATTTTCAGTAATTTGTTTACTTGTGAATCATTCCTAATCCATCAAAACATAAGTCCGATATCACAAGCACAAAAGACAACGCCCACGCATAGGTCACATAAGTTATGTACTTCACATTTTATCAAGCAAAACAATTTCTAGTATCTTAATCGGATCATTGGTCGTGAAGTATGCTGTTGACAGTAAATGATATGAAAGAACTCGACACTATTTATTTGAATAAGATTACGTTATTTAACAGCGGTAAAAATCTGTAATGTGGAGGCGCATCTCGCCCACGAGTACGACTACGATTTCATTGGAAGCCATATGCTAGAGAGATTACACAAAGGATGGACTAAAATAGATAGTTTGGAATCGGTTTTTGTATTTAAGTAAAACAAAAGTGAAAGTTCATGGAACACTACACTTGTTAATAGATGTTTAGTCCGATTACATATATATAGCTCAAAAACAGCTTACTTGAACAAGTCAATGTAATTTTATCAATGGCCTTGGTCTTGGTCTTTGACGTGGTCAACGAAAAATTAGCTATGGATCACTGTTTCTGTTTGTTTTTAAGATGATTTCTGCCCACGGTTGATAATGTATATTAAAGACGTGTAAAGTTTGTAAGGTATGTTTGCATAGAAGTTTATATAGAAGCTATATTTCTACTTTTCTTATTGCAAAAATTGTATTTATGATTGTGACAAATGCCAACTCTACTCCAACACACTGTCAAGCGTGCGTGCAATGCCTTTGTCATATGCTATGCATATCCTTTTCACTCACCTTCGCTTGTTGTATATAAATTGTTCTGCATTCGTTTTCACTTTAAAGTGATCTGTACTTTTTACAAGCTGGATTTTATGATGCTCATCGTATCGTTTACCTGGATATCTGCCAACCACACACGTGTTTCTAGAAAGGTCGTTTGCCTACCCCTACTGCTATGCATTTTCACTAATATGACAAATAGGCACAAAAATTAACCTTCCATGCATAGTGTTACTTATCTTAATATCTATGTATCTAGTATACTGGGGTGCAATCTACTAATTTTAACTGTTGACTGTATCACGCACATAACACGATTCTGTGAAAGTTTTCAGGCTGCTGGAGCGTTCACACACTTTTCGTCAGTTCTTTTTCACGTATATTTATGTGGCATGACATGAACTATGTAACTTTGGCAAGCCTGAGGAATCTCAAAATCTTTGAAATATGATAAATGAATGATCTATACAATATGTTTGCATCTCGTTTTGTACATTCACTTAAACAATGTTCTATTCATAATATCAATATCAAATACTTATCAGTGATGGCAAATTTGTTAGAATAACATTTTGTACTTCTGTACCTCTTAAACCTGACCAACACATAGGCCCAAATCCATTCTACTCGTCTGTCAGAAATTTGAAATGCTTCCCCTTCAAGTACCCAACAAAGGCATTCAGCATTGAAGTTTTGAATTGAAGGCTGGAAGAAAATCGAGCAATATGCTAGCCTTAAGTATTCTTTTGTCGTAAAAATATTGGTTTCATTAGTGCTATTTGCAAATGAATATATGACGATATTATTGACTTACTGATCCTGTAATTGTTTCACTTTGACTGCATATAATGATAGATTATGATTGGAGAGATAAATAATTTGCTGAGCTATAATATTAGGAATTCTTCAATGGCATCAACGACATACGCACACACGATATGAAATACCGTATATATAAACCCAACTTAAGTAGTTTTGCAATTTGCAACATTGCATGGTGCATTGTCTTTCCTGATTATCGAGAATAGATAACTATTTTTTAATTTGGTTTTTATACTAAGCTTAAAGATAAAGATAACTAAGTCTACATATTTAAGCAACGAGACGGATTACATATTAATTTTCTCAATTTTCTTCTATTCCTGGTATTCCACAGAATGACGAAACTGGATAATATTTTATAAAATACAATAAGAATATACTACAATGAAGATGTCGAGTATAAAGCTTCCACTGAGCCAGACAGACTATTATATAAGCAGTCTGCAACCTGTCTTAATGCACTGCAAAACATGAATATTTTCATATTTTGCAGTGCATTACAAGTTACTTGAGTTAATGAAAAAGCTTACGCTGAGTTGAGTATCAAAAGGATTGAATAAACAAATGCACTCGGGGTAATTTAGATTAGATATGTAAGCATATATATACGAAACTCTTCATAAAGGATTCGCTGAATGAGCCAGTCATTCGGTGATAATAGTGGCTATATATAATATAATCGGTACATTGTTACATCTACATATAGATGACAAGAGTAATATATTTTACATAAGAATAATGGGCATAATCATCATCATCATCATTATTATCATGCACATATTGCATGCAACTGCAGTGCATTCAAATACACCTGATGGAAAACTTCTCGAAAAACCATGTTCGCAGCCTTCTGATAAGTGCACATAATTTCAGACAGGAGAGAAGTCGTGGACGTGAATAATGGTTAAAAATGAAGCATCGAGAATAAGGTAGGATGCATTAGCGACTAAAAGGCGACATAACAAAAAAGACAGGAAAGAAATGAGAGAGAGAAACGAATAGCCCGAGCAAGACAAAAATGTATTGCCAAAGAGTGCTATCATTTCAAAAAATTTGCACGTAGTCTCGATGCTATGGGCCGCGTTTTTTTTAAGTGAGAGGTTCATAAAATATTGTAACTATGCTTTTTATTATAGTTTTCCTGCCCGACTGCATTCACCTTGGTCAAGTGCATTTGCAGAAAAAAACCTCTCTCTCATTCAAAGTCGTTGCCAGTCATTCATAGGTCATCTACATGCATTCTAACGTGATATTTATTGATGCACTTCTGTGAAATGAAGTATTTGGCACGTATTATCAAGATCTGTACAAATATTGAATGCCTATATTATGCAATAATGAAAGTCACTACACTCTTTGCCAGGCTCCAACTAAAAATGTTTCACGGTGATAGTTTTGTTACTTTGGTACAGTATTGGAACCATTATATACTCTCTGATAAAAGTAGAGGCATAACCTTCGATATGTATTACCTGCTCACATGAAGACCACACAGATGTGTGTTGTGATGCTTAATGTGATGCATTGTACATTTCATTCAAGTAGACTACCACAATATTATACAAGTTATCGGTGTCCGTCCAAATTCTATACAAGTTTTAACTAAGCGCAGAAAAACTAGGAGTTCCTACACTCACTCATCAATTTGATTGAATTTTACAGAAAGGAATAACAACCAGGGTTTGAACCGGTTCGGAATTTGAGTTATTAACAGCATTCCATACTAGTGGTGTCGTACCAGCAGAAGAATGTATATATTCATTTTACTTTGAAAACGTAACTATAAACTCATATAATTTGCATAACAATAACAATCATATGTTATGGTTATGTTGAGTGAGCAGTAAATGAGACTATGTGACACATAAGCAAGCCTATAAACATATCTTCAGGTCAGATGACCTTGACCCTATAAGCTTAAAAAAGGTTTTAAAAAGGTTTGAAAAAACGTTGATACTGATTTTTTGTAAAGCTAAGAATAATTCAGCAGATAGGTTAGCCACACCAGAAATTAGGGGACAATATGAGATAAATGCTTATACAAAATTCAGGATAGCAATTCAAAAATTTATCCGATAACTTTTTATTTTACCCAGATAACATTTCCCCACTGTGAAACTGGAAGATTGAAAGAAAATGGGTTATAATCTGAGAGACTAGACGAGAACTGACGAGAATTTTTAGTAGAATGAATAAAGCATGGAATAAATTGAATTAGTGGCCATTACTTTGTGTAACTGTTATGAAATAGTCTGGCTTTGACTGAATAAGAGCAAATGCATGCATTCTTTTTCATTGAATACATTTTCCTTCATGCAATTCCACAGACATTTTTTTTATTAAAAAGAAGCTTCTGAGCGAAAAATTGATGACTGAAACTGCAATTCTCAAGTGAGATGATTACGATGGGCGGACTAATTCCCACGGATAACAATATCTTGGCAAGATTGTGCATCTGTGCAAAAAATCCATGCAGACATGATGCAAATACCATCGCATTTTCCCTGTGCTAAACCCCATGATCAAATAATTTTCTAGGCTAGGTGGATTGCGGATTACTATATTCTTGCAAGTGCATGGGTAAACGCTTTTCACCACTTTAATATCCTGTTTCGACAAAATCCAAACTCAAGTTGGAGATGCAGGTCCTTGGGGGAATGGAGATAGCAAATTTTAATACATGTAGTTATGCATGCATTTATGAGTCGGATGTGTGTTCACGTATGCAAAATGCAAATGAATGGATACTTTGTAGTAAAGATGAGCTTAAGAACTAATGAAACTGTGCACGTTTTCTCAGAAAATGATTTTATGTTTGACTTAATTCCTACCTGAAAGTCAATTTTAGATGCTGACACCACATTCATCATCTTGTGAAAATTCCAATCAAAATTATTAGCAGACACAGAAGGAAAAGAAACTCCCAAATGTGCTTATTAATAATAGCGTGACGTTTACTTTTGTCTGCCATGAATCTATGTAGTATCCCTACCTAACTCGATAGGAATATGATATAAAAAGTCAAGACATTAAATGATATAATATGAAGCTATGCACGCAAAAAGGTGCAAGCTCAAAATTACAAACCAATTTTCCAAGAAGCAATGGTACTCCTCAGCTCCTCACAGTCTGCCATCATAGTAGACAAATTAATGTTTTCATTAAAACAGCTTGTCAAAGTCTTCCTGGAATCGTACATCGATACCCAATATAACTTATTTCTAGACTTTTGGGAAAGGTTTTAATCTTGAATCCAGACATGTCTATATAACAGAGCTACCTCAATTCATCTCCCAAAAACAAGCAACTATGTTTCAACCTGAAATAATTTTGAAGCGACAGCTGGCTGTAAGAAGATAAATCCATATCAATAAACACGCTTAAAATTTACAAAAGAACAAGCGGGCAGATTATTATGTGTTTACATGTTTGCAAGCTCGCACTACAATAACCATTACTTACACCTTCATTTATATAGCAGAGGCAATATACAACACAAACTTTAATCTACATCTATACCAACCACTATAAGCACGAGTATGATCAAATACCAACCTAGTCGTGTTTGTTGCTTCCCAAAAGGAAAAATCTCTGCATACCTGGGGAAGCATGCATACATGAATATTAAGTGTAACATAAAGCAAGCATGCAGACATAGACCGAAACCGAACCTACTCATGAAAGGTTATTGAAATTTTTTGTTAAATGGGGCCATGTGAGACATATTAAAAATTCATCGAATTGGCAAGAAGAATGTCATAAATCATGGCGTGCCATTTTGCAAAAAAACACTTGTGTCACCAACTTCTAATTCGATTAATTCACGACAAGCATAAAAACACAAAACAAAAGTTAGACGGACAAGCAATTTACTTTAACAAATAGAGTTGTTTTTACAACGAAAAGAAGGTTCTAAGAAATGAGTGCAAGGGAAAACGCATATGCAATCAATCGCAGAAGAGTGTATCCTTAATTCAATGTCAGTTGGCTTGCTTAAATTGCCATAACTTTCGATATGTTGAATGCAGGTTAATTATAATGCAGACTCTGTATATATTGCCATTCAAAAACGAGACATATTATTTATATGCTTTACCTACATCCTGATAATGAGCGCAATTTGATGCGTTCATAACTATAAACAATTGTATAATCATTCATGAGTAGAGAAATTATGAGGTACGTACCAAGAGTGACATGAGCTTCACCCAAAAGAAGAAACGCGATGAACGTGATTAGACCACGGTATCCAAAGGTTTCACGTGCTCTTGCAATCTCCCACGATGATTTGTAGTGAGTAAGATGCTTCATCATTTTGCAGCGTTGATTTCGCATAGCAAAATAAGACTTGTTGATAAAACTGCAACAAAATGACAGTGTACAGTCTTTGTACTCACAAATGCCTTTAAATTTGAGATGACACGTTGTAGAGTAATTGAGATGTTTTGTTTATTTAATTAGAATCAGTTCATAAAAAACTAAGTTTCTTTCATTCATTAGTGCTATATGCACTTTGGTTAAGAAGTATGAGACACAAAATCTATATCACTATCACTCAAATAAGTGAAAGAATCAAAGGAATACTGACCGACTGCGAACTATATAGCTTGTTCAGATCTGTCTTCTGGTATTCTGTCTTGTGACAACTTCACAACTAAGTTGAACCACAGAGATACTTTCGGATATTATGAGAAGGTGAACTCGCTGAGTCAAAGTTTTCTACAGCTACTTCACGATGAAGCAGTCCATCCAAGCTAGTTGCTCCCAGAGCTTCGACTGCTTGTACAACTTGATGTAACCAAAAGCCCAAGTTGTTCCCTGCCAAATCTTTTTTTCTGTTTCATCAGCACCAGTTTTGTGCACAAAACTGGCATGGTATACAAATGTTGTCTCCCAATGGTTAATATATACTCTATCTATTTCCGGGATTTCTCTAACGCTGTGTATAGTTTTTAAAAAATTGTGCACCGACACCACATTGTTTTATGCTTCAAAATTTTCCATGCCAAGTCAAATGATTGAATGTCATGAACATTTAAAAATTTAGCTATTGGAAAGATTTACGCGTATAGAACATTATACGGGATATACGTATCTACATGCGTATACTTAATACTTTCACTGACTTTCACTCATAACGGCATTCACAATGTGTTCTTTGGTGTAAAACTATTTCAAGTACCTCATGCCTAACAATACGACTTAAATCCTTCATCAAATAACTGTCTCTGCGGCATTCCAACAGCAGTCAAACTTCTGAATCAATGCAAACATTTTTACATAGTAGCCGCACCAACCAACGTTGACGCTGTGTTTAAAACGCTTGAGTGGAGACGATACAATGAAATACTAGAAAAGAAGATGGGAATATAATATAATTATTGTGAGTATGATTACAACTATGCTACACGGGCGAACTACCACCAAAGAATGAATGGATTTTTAATGAAACATCAAACAATCTCGTGAAGTCCATCTACATGTGGGTTTGACTGGTTTGGTGGCAACTGCCATAAGAAACACACTAACACACCATGCATTTCACATAAAACTGCGTTGGTTTCATTACTCGTCTCTTCAATATGATGACTGCAACCATAATTTAAGGATATGATTAGCTCCATGTAATCTAATATATACTATTAAGCCTAACATTATATATAAATTCATCCACATTATTATGTACACACTCTCGAATGTTGCCTGCCACTTGCCAGCGCCATTAGCCAACCCGTCGTCATTACACTGTAATATGTTGGTAGCCAACTCATAAGAAACTCTTGTAAAAACTTAAAGAAGTCCCATCCGGGCCTAAGAGACAGATAGTTAGTTATTACCCCTCCACCTCTCATATTTCATAAATTCGAAGTAGCCTTGACCATCATCAAGTCACATAATACTTACGCAGTGTGTAATAACACAAGAATCTCGTAAGTATTCATATACTTTAAGCTCAATAATTATTACAACAATAAACATTCAAATTTTTCCTATATCTGTGTATATATGAGCGACTTATGGATACCTATGAATCTCATCAGATACCGCAATTTGCATAGCATCTTGTAGAGTAGAGTGTGTGTTTGATGATAGGTTACTACTAACTCAATTGGATACGGTATATTAAAACTCTACAGATTTCAATAAGCACATTGTTATGAATCAAAAAGACGAGACGATATAAAAAATGAAGAGGAGTTTGCTGTTCTCAGATGGAAACTGGAAGCCTACGGGACAGTAAAATAATATTAAGCTGGCTAGTAGTTACACCTTCCATTCTACTAGTCTTTAGCTTTTGCAAAGCCACCATGCTCTAAAATGCTCTGGCATGCATATGCATGTAGTTAATGTTGATAGCATGCTAAAAAAATCTCTTCCACTACTAGTAAGACAATACACAAGAACTTCAGGTTTTGCATCTGAATGTGATAACTCTTTGTATCTGTACAGAAATGTAGTAACGTCGAAATGTATGTACGAATGAACTATTATTATTACGCTGTACAACTTCATTGAAACAGCTCTTGAGTTCTATCTTTCTTTCTGAATGGCTCAGTTCAGACATTCTTCAGAATATAAGGTGAGGAAACTTATGTTGCTGCTGATTCTCCGATGAGCTTGAACATCATAGTCATCATATCATACACATTTATGCCAATGTCATCATACTGTGGTTGTTAGTGTGGAATTTCACTGTACATGGTTACAGCCATCCATATCCAAAGCCGGTATACATAGTTGTTAACATGTTAAGATGCTTTATTGCTTATAATTTAGATGATTCTATATGAACTTACTGCCACTGCAGAAGAAAAGTACGTTCTTCGGAATAACTGATTGCACATTTTGGGACAAAACTGATTCATATCTGTTCTTCATGTTACGTAATAGGTTACTTATAGACAGAAGAGAAATTAACGGACATTGCCATGTCGTTGTGTCGTGTCACATACGGTATTCTGTTACAAGAATAATTTCTGAGAACTCGACTGCTTCCAGTGAAAGACATCAAAAAAGTGAAAATCATGTTCTGAAATTGGATAAAAAGAATGTACACATAACATGTCATGATCATGAATGAAATGACAACTAGTTGTTGGTGCTCCGTACTTCAGCGTATTATATTGCATGCAAGTATTTACACAGACAAAAAATAAACCTCAAATAGTTAACCAGAGTCGTTAAATCTTTTTTCAGTCATTCAAAATGATGATCATATAAATAGCTCATGGTAATTAAAATGAAAATCTTATATAATAATGGCCAACCCTGCATCATTATGTAATAAACTTATGCTAGCCCAGAACAGTAATTTACGTCTTGGGCCATGCTATGTTTAGTTAATGAAAACTATTTTTGAGTACCAGTGCCACCCGCATTCATACTACGTTCTACAACTCCAAACGAATTGCATGGGCCTACTGAAATCTCCTGTAATGACCTTGACTTTGACTGCTAAAGTATTTTTCTTAAAAGTAAAGTGTTTGTTTAAGCCACACACATTTACAGTCTAACAACATTCCATGCAAATGAATGAATGAATGAAAAAATCAAGAACCAGACTCTCATCCTAGCTTTGCAAAACACAAGAGAGAGCGCATACCAAGTTGACATGATAATATGTAACTCCACTAAACAAATATCGTTTTAAGATGGTTTTGGCACAACAAGCTATTATACGCGTTCACAGTTCAAACAGCGTATTTTATCTAAAGACTTTTTGTCCTCAATACAAAACAACTTATGATCTCACAAACTCACAATACAAGGCCCAACCAACCACCTTCGGCATTGGGCACCTTCATATTTACGTCTATATGCTATCATCCCAACTTACAGGTTCAATGTCGCCCACAGGAGCTTGGAATCCGCGTGGAATGTTTAACATAAATATATAATAATAAGCTTCACTGATGATATGATGATGCCTTAACGTGCAAGTGCCAACACACATGCTACCAAATAACGATGCAATCAGTGGTCATTTGTAAAATGGAACTAGATACATAAACACGCCTACACTGAAAATGAGCATTTTAAGATACACATGAGACTTATACAGCATCAATAGTTACACAGGCTTGTATGTGACAAATCAGCATCGCGTTGAACAAATGACCGAAACGGCTACATTTCGTCTCTGGTCGTAATGTAATAATCTTAACATAAATTCATTCATTCATATTTGAATTCGATGAATGTAGACTAACCATGTTGCCTCACTCCCACTCTTCTTATAACAAGTATACTTTAATCGATCAATGTCGTCAGCTCATCAGGAAGGAATGCAATTAATTTATATGACCGAAATGCAGGATGTATATGCTACGGTAAGACTATGGCCCACAGCATGTTTCATTACTATACTACTATAAGTCATAGGGTAAAACTAATGAAACTTGCTTTCCAACCTGAAATGAAACACCCACCCAACCCAATTTACTTCTTCACCCAAGAATTTCAAAATTTTAATCCGAAACAAAGTGAAACATAAAAGTATAACAATCAAATCGATTTAAAAGGCAAAAATACGACAAGATCCACGTTTGAATGTTAGTCTGTATGTATATGTCGATTCGAAATTGCAACTTGATCCTTTGATCTTACCAAGTAAAAAAAGCCAATATGTCATCATACCTTAACTTAGAATTTGGACTTGGCAGTAAAAAAACACTCGAAATCAATGCAGGTAGGTAAGGTTTCTATAATCATTTTTATAATACGTCTCCGCATATTTGCTGACCATGTCATTGATCATGATGATATGATGAATGCATGTACAATATGACGTACACAATAAACCGCTACATATTTAAGAATTCCTTAAAACGCAAATAACTAAAAACAACAAGGTGGTAAAAGCGGCTTGCCAATTTCTGTGTAGGTTATAGAGGTGGATTGGTTACGTTACGACATTCCTAAGAATCAAAGCCCGTGTGTACCTAACACAATTTAACAGCGAATTTGGTACACTCATCCTAAATAAATAATATGCTTGCTTGAAGCACGGACAACCTTTTAGGTTGAAGGTAGTACAAACAAACTTTCAACTTTACCTTAATATGTAATAGTGTGATGTATGTACCTTTAAAAGTAAATTTTCTCTGAATGCATGCAACACATTTTTTTTTCAACAGTTCACGACTTCTTAACAGCCAATTATACTAAATTTTACCTTTATAAAAGACCATGAAAACAACAAAGCACGCAGCGCTGGTGGCAATACATATACTAGCCTCAAAATTCCTAAGGGATTGGTTCATCGTCAACTTAGATTATCCTGACACCCAAAAAGTTTACTTCAAACTAATAATACTACGCACCTTTTTAAAATGATACAGTCATGCACAAATGTAACGTAAGAGTACTTGCCCAGCACTATATCTTACCGATGTTTGCTTGTTCACATTAGAAAATCTGGCCAACTCTTGTTTAAAGGTCGTTAAGCTCATTTTCATTCTTCTCCACTTGTTTAATATATGTTTTTGTAATCTTAAGAATTAATTTTATGCCTTCTTCTACTTCACAATTGAATCGAGGAGCAAAAAAGAAAACTGCTATAATAATCATCATCGTGGCATCAGCATTCAATAACTCTCGCACTCATATTCCACCGAAATTGGCCAAAGGTGTTACACAAAACATGCCTAAGATTGGTATGCATTAATGGCATTTTTGTCTAGGTACAAACACAGCAGCTATAGCTTTACGAATCCCGTGCATAGTACATGTCCACTATTTTCAGTTGTGTTGTGACGTAGTGGACCTGGTTAGCCCATGTAGCAGTTTATTTTATTCTGCTCTCAAGAAGGAATGTAGTATAAATACATAAAATCTTAAGTATTGCATTGGGTAATTACGATTAAAGAAAGGAATGTTTGGCGTGAAGAAAGAATGTTACTTTTTTACATGTCATGCTATAAGCAAATAGGACTACTTAGTGATGTTTGTAAGATCAGCGAAGAATGCAACCAAAAAGGATTTTCTTTGCATGTAAAGCTTTTGGTATTTGTTGGTAGAAAATTGGCAAACAAAATTGTAATGAAGAAAGACCGGTTGATTCTCCGGTCGTGTAGGCATTTACCTTCACTGTGTAATATACAGAGTCCTTGCCGCAGGGGGTTTGCGTAGTATGAAATGAAATATATGCTGCCACAGTATGTCGTATTTGTCAACTTTTATACCGCAAGCTTGACAGAAGCTATCGTTTTCATATGATGCAAATGCTTTTATCATGACATTAAGTCTATTCTTTACTAATCAGTGTCTTTAAAAACAGATAAAAAATTCTAACTTACAGTCAGGAACAGAGATATGTAAGATTGCTCAAATGCACGTAAATACCAAGCATACTACATATACACACATATCTAAACACGAAAAAATAGTTTTATTTTATAATCCTTTTTTAGTAATGAGTAACTCTTCGTTGAGCTAGGAGTTCGATTTGATTCTTGAGACATCAAAAAAAGATTCATATTCAACATTATTAATTGCTGAACATGCACAATGCATGCAACTTTAAAATCATGAAGGATGAAGAAATATGGAGTAAACTACGCATATGTGAAAAGCATGAAGTTTAAATGAGCTATTGATCTATAATCGAAACAAAATATTGCGAGTTTATTTGACTCTAAAGCTACTACCCTCAATATAACCCAAGGTATTCACAAATGCACTTTTTTGAAACATTAACCACCTTAAAATCACAAAGTGACTCAGAGAAACAGAATACAGTTGGAACTCAAATATTTTATACGAAATCAATATATACGATTTTTTGCCGAATTAATTAACTCATTAACTGTGAACACTTAGGACTTCTACTATAAAAAATATATCGAATCAAAGGAATTATGAACAATTCAGAAAAATGTTATTCATGAACAGAAGGAGGCAACTTGCCCTCCAGCTCCAACTGAATAGCAAAACTCAAGCATCCTAAACGTTGTCTTCCTGGAAGGCATTGGAGTGTTTTGGCTTCATTGTAACGTTCCATAGTTTTAGCTAGATGTTTAGAACGCTTTTTATTTTCCTGAACAGGCATTGATAACGCACTTGAATCTTGTAATCCTAATCCTCCCCGATTGGTTTTGACTTCACATTTTATCTGAAAGATATACATTTTCATGTTGACACTGTTGATAGTTGTATCATTTATTAAAATAGTTTGAATGTGACAAACTTACAGGCTCTGTTAGGCCAGCATTTTCTGAAGTGCCTAAACTTTCTCCTGCCCAACCCATCTTCTTAAGCATTTTGAACCCCTTGTTTGTTTCCTTAATGGGCCTAGAACAAAAGAGAACAACTTTTAATTCATTACAATTTTACCACTGAGAATCAAGAAAAAATATCAGTATTTTTCACGTTACATATTGACGGATGCAACTTCAGTCTTCGCGAACGGATTATCTGAGCCCACTTTAGCACGTCTACTTTTAGCTCTATCAGCGTACGCTCCAATAGGCATATCGGCTTTTGCTTTAGAATTTTCATTTTTCCGGTCCAGGCAATATTTTTTCTTTATCTTTTTAATTTCAGATCTTCTGACTTTCTCTGAATTTTCTCCTGATGTATA
>JAANSM010000102.1:0-49046 GCA_036850725.1 Orchesella villosa | reverse complement strand
CTCTCCATCCTTCCTAAAAATAAAGGTTCATTGACCTGAGCAGGAGAAAAAGGAATTTGTCCCACAAAAATTAATTTTCTCGTTCTGCTTTTCACTGCCTCAAGCACACAGACAAGTATCCGGATCGAATAAAGTGTAAAAGCACTCGAAACCCAAACTAGCATTATATTAGCAGAACTGAGATTTTCAAATAAAAATCTAACGAATACTTACGTTTTTGAACTTGTTTAACAATATTTTAGATTAAATATTTTTGGAATCGTTTTGTAACCCTTTCAAAAATTAACTTGAGCTGATTTCCAGATGCAGATCAAAAGCAAGTAAAAAAGTGATTTATGATGAAACGTTGAAATTTATAATGGAGTTCAAAGCAAATACGCAGGTAATAAGAAGATATATCTACTCTAAAAAGAGAAATAAGGTAGTTATTTCTAAAAATAATACATTGGCTTCTTTCAAATTTCCAATCCTTCTAGAAAAAAATTGATGGGATTCCCATGCCAGAAGCCTAGTTCATTCAGTGCAAGGCAATTAAGGTGTATACTTTTCTTGAGCTTGTGATTGAGAATATTATATGCATATGCATTTTATTCCCGTACTTGGGTTGGAGCTATAGAGCTACTTTACTTAAATAAGGTAGACATTAGAAATTGTTCTCAATTAATTCGTCTTCTTCCTCAAAATATAACCTGACAGTAAATTGTAAAAATGATATATCCGTTTTGCATTATTTGACTTGTTTGAGTTGTTCAAGGGAAAGAGGAAACTTTGCAAGATTGATCCCTAAGGCTCAATACAAGATGAAGAAGAGAAGGGGAAAGGAAGATGAGAGAGGAAAAGTAAGTAGATTATTAAAAGTAAAAGCTGTCTACTCTTTTTCTGTACTAGTGCCACTATACCACACACTACCAACACTCCTTTTGCAACTTCTCCTCTACTTCTATACTCTCATGCTTAAAACTAACAAACTCTCCTGGATTATACAGGGACATCTGAAAAATAATAAAAATGAGGATGAAGTGAAAGGGAAGACGAGGGAAAAGTGAGCAAAAATGTATACACGAAAGAAAGAGAGCTCGTCTTCTATATTTTTTTTGCAAAACTTGCTTCTCTCTTTCTCTCTCTCTCCTTCCTTCATCCTTTTGCCCTTGTGCGTGTGAGTGTGTGTCTGTTATGATGATGATGGTCTCCTGTCTTGCATCAACTTTTTAGCCTACAAGATTATCTATATATGAATTCATACAGAATATGTATATACATTCTTTTAACGGGCATCCAAATAATTTCAAAGATAGTCTCCTTTCTTTCTAATAGGATTTTGACTTTCCTTTTATTGTGGCAACCAGCATTTTTCAAGATTGTGCTCTGGAAGATTTTAGTTCTTTGCTGGGGAAAAACTGAATCTATACTTTTTGTGCAAGCAAAGGTTCGTGGAATGGAATAGGAAATGTTCAGAGTCTCACAGGACAAACTTTTTGATGAGCGAGCTGCGAGAGAGAGAGAGAGGAGAGGAATGTTTCTAGCTCGGTGACTACGATAATAATAGTAAATGCACTACAAGACTAGCACACTACTCTTTTCCTCACATCCTTGCAGGGATGAAGTGTATTGGAGAAGAACTAGATGAACTTGGATGGTATATAGTCCATTATTCCTCTGAAAAGAAGATGGTGTATGTCTGTACACATACAATGATTTCATATGAAAATAACTGAAAAGTTTATGTGCTCCTGATACGTGGTAGCTTTGCTATGTTTTTCTTGTTTGGTTGTAGTATATATAGTATAGCAGCTCATCTGTTCCTTTGCTTACTGTTCCCATCATCAGCACCACCACCATCGGTTTGCTCACCATGTTGACTTTATTTCTGCGAAGCAAGATGATGAAGAGGAAGGAGCGAGAGAGAGAAAAGGAGAAGAGAGAGGATGCTACAAGGAAGAAAAAGTTGGGTTGCTTACTTAGCTTCCCTATAATAATCATCGTCATATCTTGGGAAGAAAGTTGAAAAAGTGCCACACTGCCGCTTCCAATGAAGAAATCCTCGCGTACATCCGGACAAAACAAGAAGTTGCAACACAAAACTCATAACAGCACCTGATAAGATAACTAAAGTGTCATAATTTTTACAGCGCCTTGCCTCACTCCTTTTCTCTCTCTTTTCCCTTCTTTACACAATACAAGATACATATAATACAGAATCGAATTGAATATCTTACTCGTTTAGCTTCATCGACAGAAAACAAAAACTAGCTAGAGAACTCTCATTATCAACCAATGCCAATGCACCCTTCCCATTAAGATTCACTTTGAGATAATTTATATATAGAGAAAAGTATATAAATAAGTTGCGAAAATGGGGCAGAGCAACTTCCCAGAATCAATCTCAAACAGACTATAATGTGAGATAAAAGAGAAGTGTACCAATATTGATTTCAAAACAACCAGACGTTATACAGAAAACATGTCTGCTATCTTCTCTTCTCGTATATCATACATAAACACGCGTGGAATATATATAAAATACGAACAAAAAAGTCTCGACGTCGAAGTTTTGCCACCATCAAACCTTTCACCTTTACACATCACCTTTTCTTTTCTCCTATTGAATATTCATTTGCAAATCGGCAATCGTCATCATCATCTTTTCCCTCCATCAAATGTTCCTTCCTTCTCTTGTATATATTTAGGTAAGGTTGTAAGCAGCCCCATTAGAGAGATCAAAAGGAACATCAAAACGTATCTTTATATACCATGACACGATTCCAATTCTCGTGCTCATTCTCCCAGAAAACATTTTCCCTTTCAGTATATATCCTTAAATTCACGTGTAAAATGGGTAATGAATGGAAGGCGAGCGTGTATATCATTCACATCATCAGTGTGTCGTCGTCGCCCAATATATTTTTTGGGGTAATGTCGTGTGGGGGTGCTTGGTTTGGTTGTATATTATTATATCTGTTTTTCATTTCGCTAACTCAGTTTCAAGGTAGCTATCGACTCCTACTCCAGCTTTCATTTCAATGTGACTACCTGACCGGAAAAAGGAGACATTGGGAGTTAGAAAGAGAAACGATACGACAACTGCATTCCCAAATGACATTGACAACTGTTTTCTACATCCATTTCATATACACTTTTCCTCCTCCAAATACCTTCTGTTTCATAGCCTTTTTTCTTCTTCAAAATGAGATGTCATCATGATGCGACCCGCATTTTCCCAGTGCTTCCCCTCCCCAACCCTTTCTGTAAATGGTTGTCGTGTCGTCATGCATTGCCACTCTAAGCACATTTCATGCCTATTATTTCTAGCATTCTCTGCAGTTTTTCTATTGACGATATCGGCATTAAAAAAGAAGAGAGAATGAAATGAAAGAGCTTCAAGCACATACAGTTTGTTTTTTGAGTTCAATTCTGGAGCACAGCTGTAAACTAGAGGTACAAGCTCAACGGGAAATTGGGATTAGAATGCATAATAAGCATTTCAGATCAGTCTCCGGTGTTTTTTTTTCGCCCATCGTCATTATCGTGATCGTCGTGGGAGACACAATGGGCCATAGAGAAGGGACGGAAATGAGCAATTTAGCGTAATGCACGATAGCAGCAGAAGCGAAAAACGTAGTTCTTTTTTATCCTTTCCTCTTGTTTGTGTATTCCACTCTACTACCTTTAATGCTCATATTGCATTGTGTGTGCACACACATGAAAATAATGGAATGGAATATATATATGTATCTTATATGCAGAGATGTTGATGATCATGATGATGCTGATGCTAACTGCAACCAAGGAATGGAAAAATTTGTCTCTTGAGAGAAGAAGATACGTTTTTTATGATTCTACATTCAATCCCATTCTCCCTCTCTCTATACATTCTTTCACCATATCTCCATCACGTGCCAGAAGAGGTTTTCATACACATACCATAATATTTACTATTCAAGCAGAGTAGTTGAAAATGGAGGAAATGTATTTTTTTCGAAATGATATCTAATCAATGTATCTCTCTCCATTTCTCTCTTTGCTTTGACCACAGCTACACACATGTGTGATTCAAATGTAATGAAGAGATAAGGCATCCTCCTCCTCATCATTATCATCATTGTGCACTCTTTTCCTTTCTCTCATGTTCAATGTTAATGTTGATATGAAGTTCTAGTTCGCCTCTGTCTACCCAAAACTGATCGACCTTGAATACCAGCACAAATCTCTCTCTTGCCTCGTGTCTATGATATTCGTGTGTAGTTATCCTTTACTCACTGGCTTTCTACTCATGACTATTTACCATGACTTGAAAAATACCGTTGGAACCTGGAGACCAAGATGATCACACTCACGATCAGAATTGTATAGCTTAAGTACATGCAGAAATGTAGCACCGTGTATACCATCCACCTTTTTTACAGACATAGAGAAACATTCATAGTGATTCTATATCTTAGTATCGAATCTGCCACTGAAAAAAGCCATGACCATTTATTTAGGGTAACCTTGAGATATCCCATCATCCCAATGGCTATATGGCTATACACACACATTCCTGGAATAAATTATTACTCTTCATGTGAACCTCTTTCTCTCCTGATTGCATCGAAAGACTGAAGAAGAGAAAGAGAGAGAGACGAGACCACTTGGACTTTACGTGAAACAATTCTCTCTCTCTTTTCAGAAACACTGAGTCGTAAAATATATAATCAAAGTTGTACATTTATTTTTTCCCCTTGAAACATAACGACTATAGGCCATTCTAGAAAAGGACAAGTAAGTAAGAAGACGTGGAGGAAATAATGCGACTACGACCTGTTCACCAATGCCATATCCATCCACTCTAATTTTTAATGCTTACATGGTCACAGGTAAAACCAATAAAGAATAAAACAAGTCGAAACTTATCCTTCTCTACTATTCCACATTTTTATTTTCCAAATTCCATAAAAAAGGAGCAAATGATTTTGATGTTGGAAGTGGAATGTAATGGAATGGAAGGAAGACAGGAACTTACACATGATGATGGGGATGATGGCAATAACATTTTTTTGGTAGTGGTCGTGGCAGAGAGGTGCGGTGTTGGTGGTGATAAACTCATGTCATTTGTTATTATTATGGTTGCACAAGAAAGGGAATGTGTATTGCTAACAAAATACAGAGGATGAAAGTATTTTCTTTCGTCTTATTCAGAGAGAGAATGTTTTGGTAATGCTTCGCTTGTCGTAAAAAAGATCATTGGTTTTGGAACCAAGTTGTGTTGTATAAAGTAATATATAGGATGGTTATATATAATATGTGTGTTTTTCTTTTCTTAACTGTTGCCCATTCTTCTTATTCTCTCTCTCTCTTTCTGGCTCTCCCCAACTTGGTTCGCGGAGACGACAGGAGTACACAAAGTGCCTGATTTACTTATTTTCCTTGTGACATGTAAAATGTTTTACTCTTTTTCTTGAATTGCCGTAGCCAAGATTACATTGCATTTGCATAGGCCATAAAAAATACTCAAGACGAAAAAAAAGAACATGGAAGAAAAGCCATGATGCCATCATTCACATAATACACATATTTTTTCTCTTTACTTGCTTTCTTTCTTTCTCTACTTTCTCCTACCTCCTTTCCAACTTCCAACTGAATCTTGGATTACTCTCTGTGTGCTACGCCAGAGCCATGCCATTGTTGTCTCGTTTATTACATTACTTACACATTTGCATTTTCTCATGTTCCCATTATATTGTTGCTTTCTTTCCCTCATCCAATCGACCACTTTCTTTCTCTTCAAGTATATGGTTATGGATGATGTAATGTAATGTTGCTAGCTATATACTTATTATATTCTAGGAAATGTAATGAAATAAAAATAGTACACGACAACAAAGACCCCTCTTTCTTTCGTTAAATGCACAAATCTGTTGAACATATTGAAGGGTATATACTATGGGTGAAAGGAGGAGAAAGTATGCCAACCAAAAACCAAGATATTTTGTTCAGTTTCTTGCTTCCCATTTCCCATGTCCCATTCTCCAGATTCCCTTCTCGTTTTAAATTTAAAACTAGATGAGCCAAGTGGAGTGAAAGACTTGTCTAGCAATAAAGTTGAAAATTTAGAGAGAAAGAAATAAAAAGTATTGACAAATTCTACCTGACTAACCATGGCTTCATGAAAGCTGTACAATCTAAGTTATTCGATATAACACACAGTCAACTTTCTCCTCAACACGCCATAAAAATCAAGGAGACGGAGAAACTCTTTTTGCGATGTGAACGACGGAGAAAAAATGGTAGATGTGTGTGGATGCACAATAGAAAGGCGTTACCACTTTCCCCTCTTCCTTTTCTATAACTAAACATACTTGAGAGAGAGAGACTGTGTGAAGGTATATGTATGTATTCCCAAGTATAGATTTTAGAATAGAAAAGTCTAACAAAGGAATGGCATTTCTTGAATCAAGTTTCCAATACTTTCCCCCAATCCAATAGAAAAAGATGATGTTATGAAACTCTTTTTTTGCTCTGCTTTCTCTTTCCCCTCTTTCTATATCCGTAGGAAGTAGAGTAAAATCTATGGAGTATATAGAAAAGGAAGTAGGTACGGATGGGGATGCAACAGAGGGGAAATGTTATGGACGACATGACGCACTTAAATATTATATGATGCTCTTTTTCTTGAATAAATTGTTTACCTTTACTTGAGAAAATGGATGGTAATGGTAAGTGTTGTCTCGTTCTGTTGTTGTTACATATATTATGTTATAGTAAAAATACACTTGAGCATTGCCACTGTGTTTTATGACATGACGGTTTAGTCCTAAATAAAGTGGATAGCTTCACTGTACTCTACTTTGATGATCATTCAGGAGGATAAAGTGGAAAACTGTACAAGTACAGTGTTCTTGAAAATGTGTTGCTTAAAACACTTAAAACTAGTTCTTGTGTTAAGATGTAAATCTGCAACGAAAAGAGTTGGAAGTCGATAGCACTAGAACCTGCTCATATGCTCAAGATATTTTCGAAATGCCTACGAAAAATAATATTGTGAAGTGGTTATATATTCTAATTGATATTACGTTAGGAAACTTTCTGTACTAAAAACACGTTGGTTTCCAGATTTAGTAAGTTGCAAATATAAAAATATTGCTACATATGTTACAGGTCTTATATGATTTGTACTTTTTATGCACTAGGCAAAATTGCGTAGCTCGAAATGTAACGCATCAGCCAGGAAATATGAAAAGTTTGTTATTTCTCCTATATTTGTCCAAACTTTCTTCCATGAAGATACGGCGAAAACTTAAAACAATGAACTGAAATGTGCCATTAGATGAGACATTCTCCTAATGTAAGAACCAAAACAATACTGTCTGCCGTGAATGTGAAGCACATACATTTTCCAATAGTTTGCGACAGGAGAAAGACACAAAGACCAAAAAGTTCCAGACACAAGTTTGAGATCAATAGAAAAAAACGTTGTGAGAAAAGAAGGTAGAAAGAAAAGTCGATGGGAAGAGTAGCTTCCTTATTATTACTTCCATCATCATCATCCCAACCATGCGACAGGAGAAGAAATGCTTGTAACGGTCTCCACACACACATATTCTTTTGACATCCCCCGTTAACTAAACTAGCGAGAGAAAATAGAGACAAAATGGTTTATGCGTTCTACTATTCCAGGTATTTTTATGTGTTGCAAAAAAATCTGTGGAATCATCATCATCATCATGAAAAGCGACAGTCTTGATATCGAGCCATTTTCTATTTCCACCTTTTTCTCCCTTTTCCTTTTCTCCATTCATTCTTATTACAGCATTGGCAGTTGGCTGCGTCTTGAGTTGAGTGAAAAAGGAGTGAAAAAGACGAAAACTCACACTTTCCCCCATGTTATAATCAATAAAAATCTGCAGAAGAGTAAGCGGGAAAGAGAGAGAGAGAAAGAAAGAAAGAAAGAGAGGGAGATGAAAAAATGCTGGAAGCATCATAGTCATCATCATCATCCTCTTCATCGTATCATACAAGAGAAAAAGAAAGATTCGTCGTCTTCGTCGTCGTTTCCCGTGGAAAAATTGAAACCTGACTCAAACCAACAAGATTTACTGCTGAAGAAGCACAAGCACACACACCACATGAATGTTGTACGTAATGTAATATGTAACCCATCCTTTATAGAGTTGTTGAGTAGGTATGTAAACCTCTTTCCAAAAGGGAAGGAGTATCAGTAACAGCTTATGAGTTTTTATTTGATTCGGTCGGTGCACTGCACCCAGCATTATGAGCATGAAAAGCTTTTCCCAATTTTCATGTGCCGATCAAAGAAGCTATCCTCAATCCATGTTGTAGACAAAGTTATACATAGATATATAGATTTCACTAGAAATGCGATCAGCAGCTTCCTTTAAAACCATTGTAAATAGAAAGCGGACGAGCAATATGCCTAGTATCCCATAGAATATAGATAATCGGACGGAAGTAAAACACTGCAAAGTTTTGTCTGCTTTCAAATCATCTTTTTTCTCTTCTTTGGTTCTCAACTGTCCATGTCCACGGATTTAGAAAAAAAGTTGGGGAGTAGGATGATGTGAAGAAGAGCAATGCACTTTGAAAAGGATTTATTTTTAAGAGAAATATATACGTTTTTTAGCCATGGTCCCCATTGCATTCCCATCCCTTTTGAAGGGGATGTGATTAGCGACCAGCCTTTTTCTTGTACCCGTCTCTTTTACTCAGATGCAAAGGGATTCTTTGAAAGTGAAAGTCTCAATGAGGCTGTGTCGTGTGTGTTTGCATGTGTGCCGTTGACTTGTGTCTTCCAGATTTATATATGATATTTCACACCGAAGGATATAGAATGAGAGGAGAGGAAAACTAGACTGAGAAATACAAATTTGAAATCTTTGTGAGAAGAGGAATAACCACAAAATGAAATTCATATGCTTCACAAGCAACAAACTTTGTGTTCTGGTTTGCGGAAAGCCCTAGTTTCTATTTATTTTGGGGAGAAGGAGAAACTGGTCTTTTTTTGTTGTTGATCGAAACACACGACACATACTAGCTTTCTTCCATGTCGCTTTATTCTATTTCTCTTTCCACTCAGCCGGAAATTGTCATTGTGTGTACACATAGTTTGTTACACATGTTAGCATATAATATTATATATCGAACAATATGGTAAAATGTCTTTGTGAACACAAAGACATTTATACACAAACACACATTAATAATACCATACTTTTTCCTGTCTTCCAAAGATTCTATATATGCAGTAAATATTATATGAAATATATTATGTATGTATATTTTATGTTTAACTCAAAGTATTTTTCTGATGTCTCATTCCCTTTTCGAAGTGCTCTCCTCTACTCAAAAGAGGTTATTGAACTTGCCGAGTTTATTTCCAGTTTGTCATCATATATGAAGATGATGAGAGGATGATGTTGACAATGCCTTGCTGTCTTTCGGCTTTCTTCACATTCTTTTCCGCATTCCTCTCTCACTGTCTTGGATGATATTGGTGCTCAGCGTTGCGTCAATGTGTAAACTTTTTTTTTCTCAGAGATGTCAGATTTCTTTTCCCCATTACTACTATATATAGTACATTCACTTTCATTCTTGGGATGTTATGTGAGTTATGATGATGGGTTTGGAGAGGGAGAAAGAGAATATGAGAGAGAGAGTAGAGTAGATTAAATAAAAATCAAAAGCGACAGAGAGAATGGAAGGAGGAGGATGATGTGAAAATGGGGAAAATATTTGAAAGGTGATGGTTGTCTTTCTAGCTGTGGATAGTAGATAGAAAAGAAGATGAAGAAGAAAAGCAGACCAGACCAGACACCAAACCATTATATCAAATTATGAGTATGTATAAGGTATAAGAGCAGTACTTACTATTTACTGATATGAAAATGGTAGGTTAAAAGTGTGAGAAAATATGTATGTGTAAAATGTTGATGGATCTTTTGAACAACGATGTAGGTTATAGTATCATCATCTTCATCATATGGACATTTACTAAAGAAGAGGAGTATGAACGTGTGGTAGTGGTTGGGAGAGAAGAAGAAGGAGCCATTTCGTTAATGACTTGACCCTGATTAAGAGTGACAAGGAAAGTATCTGAATACAAAACCACATACGCAGCTGTCACTCACCAACCCATTTTCATGCCACTATAGACACCATATTATTACTAGATTTTATGCATGTCCTTTTCGTTTTCTCCTCCCGTAACTTTGATAATGATGGGAAACTAAGAGAAAGGACTTTGGGGCATAGAGCACAAAACCATCAGTGTAGATTCTTGAAGAAGTGCCTTAAGATACCCTTTTTCTACTCATCCTTTTCTCAAGTTTGTTAGTTAGTGTGTGTGTGTGTGTGTGTATATATATATATAGATAGATGAGTATTATACTTATGTGGGTGAAAGTGTGTTGTAGGTATGGCTGACAAAGCATCACACAGACTACGTGACAGCAAGTTACCGCTTGAGCAAGGCAGTAAAACCAGAAACATGAGGATGTAATGTTAAATGCATTTTCTACGACTTCTCCACATTGTTCGAGAGAGGAAAGCCACATGAATGCATGTGCTGAGAAGGAAACATTGTTTTGTGCTTTTTCTCTCTCCCTCTCTTTCCATCTTCTTCAAACTCTTTCCTCTCTCTCACTCGCGTCTTGTTCTTCGAGTGAAAATAGCCCAATTTAACTTTCCCCTTTTCTGTCATGTTTTGAATGACAATTCTTTCCTCTCTCTCATTTGCATTATGTATATATTTCTCTAACATGTACATATACCGTGTATCTAACCTTATATGATCCCGTAGCGTCTACATACCAAAAAGAAATATCTTTCAGCGTTTAAACCAAGATGATGAAGACCCTAACTATATATATACTTACACTTTCCACCAAAGTCAAAAAAAAGTTTAAAGAAAAGAGAGTCATCAGAGAAAGCACGTTTGAATGAAGGAATAAGAGAAAGGCACTATAGGAAAAAAGGAAAGAGGTCAACCTCCGACTTTCTCCTGGTATACAATTTTCACTAGTTCAGAGTTGTATTTTCACCTCCTTCACTTTCACTGAATGAAAGAAGGTCTATGTCTATTGTTATGTATTTGGAAATGAGTTACTGCTACTCATCTATGCATAGTATATAGCGAGTTTTTACGTATGGCAAGGTTGATGTATGCATCTAGTTTCTCCCACTTATTATTGCATTACTTTGACTTTTCTCTCTTCTATCATACGCCGTCACACAGTAAATGCGAGAGAGTAGTCTTCATATTTACATAGTGAAAACACAATAATGTGGAATAAACTGGGGAAAAGAAAAGCTACTAGAGTTTATTTGAAAAAAAGAAACCAAAAAAACTGAGCGTTGCTAGTTCGTGCTCTCTTTTTACTTTTTCTATAAAATGTATCCTTTGAAACATGAAAAGATCATGCAAGGTTACAGTTAATGATGGAACGTCTAAAAAGCAAAGAAATATTATTCGTCGAATGTTGAAATGTTGAATATGTGTGTGCTTGCCTAGCACAAAAGTCTGCCGCACACGCTAGATGAGTCAAATAAACACACGGGATATGGTTTCATTATGTGAATGTGTATAAGCAAAGATTGTGTGTATAAGGTTGGATGGAGGGAATGAGAGAGCGAAAAATACATCATCATTTAAATTACCTCCTTTTTTTCTTTTGAAAACATGAGAGAAGTGCTAGACACATTTCCAGGAGACTGAGAATAGAAAGTCATTCTAGGAAAAATTACTTAAAACATGAGCACTTTCATCAGCATCGAAGAATTAACAAGGTACTAGGTAAGTATAGTAGCATATTATAGCTATATAGAGAGCAAAAAAGACGTTCCCCTTTTTAAACTTATTTTTGCCTCCATGAAAGAGCACATTCATAGAAATTATTCGGAAGTTAAAAAAAGTGCCGAATGTTCCTGGTTAGCAAAAAGAGAAAGTATGACAGCAATCTATGATAAGAGGGTCGACTACAACTACCTATTTTATATGAAATGTAATGGTGTTTAACAATCTATTTTACTAAAAAAGTTTAATCATAATCCAAGCATGATCCACTTTCGAAACTTGGTTCCCCCTTTTCAACCCGTGGGCTCACATTTATACTAACACGCTTTTTACAAGTTCCTGAAACCCGCGCTACATGTACAAATGTCCTCAGGATTTTCTGTGTCACATCCAAATGAAACCACATTTTTATTGGTGTAGGTAGATTCCCCAACTCCTTCTCAGAGTGAAAGTAGTAAAATTACACCAGCTTTAAAAACTTATCCTTAGTCAGATGTTCAGGTTCCCCGAAAGGTAGTATAATAAGTAGAATATAGGGCAAACCATCCGACAGTAAACAAGGAAGCATATTTCTGCATCAGCATGATTTTACATACGGTGTAACTATAAATGTACGTAGGTATATACTCATTTGAGTAGCGTGTATTCATGAGGGTGGAGCAGAGAGGGGGAAAGATTTCGCTTGAAGCATCGTCTTAACTCGTCGTAACTGTCACCAAACTCCAACCGTCGCATTCATAAGCTTTCCCTTTTACTTCTCGCGTTATGGTTTTGTGGTCAGCGCTACTTTTCTCCGATTATCTTGGATACTGTAACAGAAACGAGAGATCTCTCTCTCCCTTCTGCTCTTTGTTTGATAGGGAAAGTAGGTCAGTCTACTTTCCCTGTTCAAACTTTGTGGAAAGATATTATTTTTTTGCAAACTCAATATCGCATAAATTCTTGCTTTCCAACAGGAAGGGAAAAATTATTATTTGACCGAGTATCCTTCGTCGCTTCTACCTGACTTCGTTTTCCTGATTTAACTGTTCCTTTTAGCAAAATTAGGTTAGCAATGAATCCTTCAGCTTTCGCAGAAAAGCTTGGAAAATGTAACAAAAACTAATATGCAAAAAGCAATTCGCATAGTATGGCATGACTATCGACTATATACTTAGCTGCGTTTGTTGCAACGCTTGCTAAAAAATAATACCCAAAAAAAGAGAAGGAAAGTTTTGAAGCACTTACCGTAACAGATGAGGACAATAACGATGAGAAAAATGAGTTTTTCCATGACCCACACACGACAGGAAGGAGGTAGTCTTGATGGTGTTGGTGAAAGGTTATTGGAAAGTACGCAAGATACAAAAGAGGGCGAGAGGACAGGAATATGTATTTGCTTTCACTCAATGATGATGAGGCGGTAACAGCAGTGAACTCGACGAATAAGATGATGGTGTTGATTATGGTTGTTGGAGATGAAACTGAAAAACTGTAATACAGGTGACCTACTACTGGGCCGTCACGACAAACACGAGTTAGGGAAATGCATACAATTGAGAAAGTTAGAGGAAGACAAGAGCAACGAGAAGAAGGAGGAGGTGATGGAAAATTGATGTGATAGAATAATGATACAAAGACAAAGAGCGGTAGAAGTGGTAGTAGTAGTAGTAGAACTAGTTTTGGCTGTAGTAGTGATAGTTGGAGCAGAGGTAGAAGGAGAAGTAGTAGTAATAAGGATGATGATAGTGCTGGTAGCAGCAGTAGTTGTAGACGTAATAATTGTTGTTTTTGATGATGAATGAAGCAAAGGAGAGAACAGTAGTGATGTAGTAGATAAAGGCAAGACCACTGCTGTGACGTACCAGCCTGATGCATGCATGGCATTGCCTGCCAGCCTGCCCGCTTGTTGAAACCGATGCTTTGTTGAACGTTGAACTACGTAAAATGCTTTTCCTCACTGAGAACAATGCAAAATGGGTTTGTTTTTTGGGGAGAATAATATTTTCACTCCTAAATTATAATTTCCGTGATTACAATATTGTTTTCTTGGGATCCTTTTAACCCCTCGCTTTCTCCATTTTATATACTTTGTGAGTGAGTGGTTCAAACGTGTGGCTCAGTTTTCAACCTTATGCCTTATATTCTTTTATATTACAATTATTATCTTATCACCATCCTGAGATCCTTCATCTTGCTCACATTTTCTTTTTATTGTCTTCCATTTCCATCATTTCCAGTGTCGTACTTTGAGAGAAAGTGTTTGTAGCTGGTATATAATAATCAGTTTTTATCTGGCGTGAACTTATGTTAGTGTCTCTTCTTATAAAGATAGCAGAAAAAGCTATCAAAATTTATTGAAATAGAGGAATAACATGTACCGTGTTTTTGTGTTGCGTATAAGTATATTTTTTTATATAAATGTATAGAGCTCAGCTAACTGGAACTGAACTAACTAGGTTTCTATACCTATTTGGTATTGGTCTACTTCAATCTTCAAACTCTACAAGGGCTGTCACTACCAAGCGTAATGATGTTTTGTCCTCGTTGTTATATAGGTAGTGTGCGACTACGTTGTAAGTTTTTTTTAAAGAAGTATAGTATCTTTTTATCTTATTAGAGCACCGACCATAGTGTGTGCTTCCTACTCGAAGGAGAAATGGAGCTAGAATAAAATACAATTTTCACAAAAATCTACCACCAACCATCACCACTTTGGCTCCATCAGTCTTTTCATTTCACTTTCCATGCTTGTAATAAATAGTACAGTAATAAGTAATAGTACTTTCCATTGTATGCGTGCTTCTGCTTATACTGTGATATCCTTGCGATTCACCTTGTGTGGAAGACTGGGTGACGAAAGAGCTCCTCTCTCTGCAAAAACATATAAAAAAGAAGATGGAAGAAGGTAAAATAACTTTTACAATTAAATGACATTTGATTAATTGCAATCCACTCTGCTGATTATACTTGCATGACTTTCATTCACTTGCTCACAAGAAGAGTTTACTTGCTCAAACTCAATTTAATTTCGTTGATGCACGCTCAGGTTTCCTATTTAAAAATTGAGGCTACTCCACTCTATTTAACTAAGGCAAACGAACGATAATGTATAGAGTGGAGGAAAAACACGCTCGAGAAAGTAAAGCAAAGAGAGGGAAATAAGTAAACAGAAGTAAATGACGATGACGCTATAAAATGGAAGTGCCAATGCATCTTCTCTTACCAATGAGAACGAGACGGATTGATGGAGAAGAAAATAAGTGGATAAACTTATGGCATTTCAATTCACTTGAAAACTACAAGTATAGAAAAACCCTTTTCTACAAACAAAATCTACGCTGGATTTGACTCACGCAATGTTGGTGATGTTCTGGAAAGAAATGAGAGGGAAGTATACACGGATACCTGAGAGAGAAAAAAAATGCATCCATTTTCTCCTTGACACACACATGAGCTCAATTATTCCAGCTCAAAGGTAATTCTTGAGGGATTCCTTTTTGAGACTGTTGAATATTTGAGTGAAAGTAAAGACGTTGCTCCCTTATTTCCTTCTGCCTCATAGAAATGCAGAAGGGGAGCTTCATTGTGTACAGACATCCTCATCCGTTACTCTACTCATCTAAAAGTATGTACAACACGGAAACAAGAGAAAGAACAACCGGCAGTTTTGCAAAGTTCATGAGACTCATCACCATCACTATCATCGTACTCGTCATTCTTCTACATAAGCCTGAATACTTGAATACACTTTTCTACTTACGCTCTACTGCTGCATGTACAATACAAGTTTTATGTTAAGCCAACAGAAGCACCTTATTCCGCTTGGAAGTAAAAATGCTAAGAAACTAAGTATATGATTGTGACTCCCATACCATTTACTGCAGCTAATATGCACAGATGCATACATATTATATGGGTATATTTATATTTACATGATAAAAACACAAATGAACTAGCAAATATACATATATATGTGCATATAAACACATAAATTCTATACTACAACAACATGTGTGACTGACGATGAGAGAAAAAGAGTTGCCCATAATGTAATGTTTACCTTGGTTCTACACAACATTGCACAGAGGAAGAAGAAAAAGCTCAGGGTTCTTTTTTCCTCTATTAAATTGCGTCCTTTTCTCTTAGTAATAGAATCCGAGCTGAGCTTGATGTGATGAGGTAGTATATAGCTTGTGCTTTCTTTTCAATTGAGGAACTGTTTGTGTCTCTATTCGTATATGAAAGTAGTTATGTAGTTGTGGTGCTACAGCTACTGCTACAAATACTCAACTACTGTTACAAATATCAAGTGAAAGGTTGAGCAGAGAAATCCTTTACTTTTTATGCTATATAGATAGTAATGTCAAGGTGTATTTGATTGTACATACATAATATTATATATTACTCTTTTACAGAGAAACTACTTATGTTTATATACATAAGTAGATACATGGGAGGAAGAGAGTTTCTCAGATTTCAACAATTTCTAAAGCTATTCAATCTGAGAAGACATGAACAAGTGGTGCGGAGCAGTGTTCTTATGGTTGTCTATCGTTTTTTTTGGTGAGGATGAGAGAGAGGTTGATGGGAATGAAGTCGTACGACATCACATTTCTACCTTTTGCTTACCTTTTTATTACCTTCAACAATGCACACACAAGAGTCTCTTTCCTTCTGCACTGCTTTTTTGGTACCATAAAACAAATTTTATTTTATATCTCTGGAGTGTAGTTGAGTTCGGCTTTAATTTCTTGCTCGCTTATTTTCAATTCCTACTGATTGACTTTTTTGGTTACGCTCTGCATGCCGAATGCGTAGGTATATGTACTGTATAGTGGTTTTATTGGATTGCATGATGATGAAAAAATGCACAACTTGAAAATTAGAATTTTGTTTCAATGATTAGACTTACCATATTATTGGAGAAGTAGGTTGAGAAAGGTTGAGAAGATTTTTTTACTATTACTTTTTTCTGTCTATATTAGATAGGGAGAGGGACTGGAAAAAATCAGGTAAAAATACAAATTAAGTCTTTATAAGATTTTCTCTTTCTTTCTCTTATTTCACGTTTCCTCCACTATTGAGATTTTTCCAGTAGAAACTCGTAAAAGATTGGAAAAGAGGAAAAAGATTTATGAGAATGAGAGAGGAGACCAGGGACTGTAAAGGTACACACACACAAAATGAGTTGTTATATACACTTGGAATATCTCTTTTCCCTTTTAGTACACAACACTTTTTGTGTGCGCACACACAAACTTCTTTTCCTTCTAGTTTTCAGAACATCTTGGAAAAATAGTACCCATATTCAGAAATATAGATGAAAATCCTTTCACTTCTACTTTATTTCTTTTCTTTATCCCCCAACCAATATACAGTTGTTCTCTCAACTCGAAATACACAGACTCGTATTTTTTGCACAAGACAAGAGTAAAGGAAAGTAATTTCACTTTTAAATTCTTTGCTGCTACAAGAACGCCTTCGTAGAGGGAGGAAGAATAAGAAATCAGTTTTTAACGAATGTGAACAAGAAATTTTTCTTTTTCAAGTTTCCAAACCAAGGAAATTTACGATTTTTTTCTCAAAGTATTTTTGTCCACAATGCACAGTACAAAAAATTGTTTCTCAAGAGAAAAATGTGCAATTCTCACAAAACTTTCACTTTGTACAACTTTCTCTTTGGAAAATGATAAGTAATCTGAATTTCTTTTCCATCGAGTTTTTTTACTTCCTTATCCTTCCCTTTTAAAATATATATAGGTGTGTAGTTTAAAAAAATGTATAACAAAAATTCACTTGCTTTCTTTGAAGTTTTTTTAGTTTTCAGCTTATTTTTACATATATTTATACTTTAACAATATAATTTAGTTTATGCATACAAGAAAACGGGAAAGAAAGGAATAGTTTTTGTTAGTTGTTAGAAGAGTCTGTATGGGAATGGTGTAGAAATGGTGTATGTGGTAGTGTTGTATTATTGTGAGCACCTAGACGAAGTCGACACGGTGATCAGGTGAAGAGTCTAAATGAAACTGGGGAATGAGTCTGTTCTCTTCTCTTCTGGCTTGATGCTGCTTTCTCCACCACCGTTCGTTGTGACTGGCTTGGATGCTCTTGCCATGCTTCGTCTTTTTCTCCCTTTCGTGCATCATCATCAAGAGAGAAAGAGAGAAAGGAAGAAAAAGTATACACGGATTTTGGGGGAAATATACTTATTCGGATAGAACTGTCTGCCATTTGCCACTTGCCTCAAACACGAAAAACAAGACACACATATTCACCACTCACTCACGTAGTCTCCAGTATTTACTATATCATCGCACATAATACACACAAAGAATATTGTATCTTACTCTGTTTTACTGACTCATTGTCAGAAAATGTATAACTTTCTTTTCCTATCTCATATACAGGTCTCAAAAGACACCCATATATACAGTGTGGACGAAAGAAGGTTCCTTTTATGCTCTTGCTCCACCTGGATGCTTGCTTTGTCAATAATATTATTCCTGTTGGCTTTCTTTTTGCAACATAAACCAAATACGAAATATGGATCTTAACTTCCTCTGTTCGACATTTTTTTCTGTTTTTTCTGACTGTAAAATGCAATCTTTCTTTTTTCCACGAAAGTGAGAAAGAAAAGAAAAAGGGAAAAACCTCCCTTCTTCAATCGGAGTATTGAATTGCTCTCCCTTTTGGTTTTTATGATGTAAACTACATTTGTTCTGCTAGCTTTCCTCTCTTTCACCTGCTTCACTGACTTTGGCCAAGTACTATACTTTAAAATGTCCAGACGATTATTTGCTTACTGTTGCTTTGCCCTATACCCTCCAAACCTTTCTTTTCCCTTGAAACCTCATCCAGTCCCATATGCAATCGTGCCTGAGAGAAAGTGCACGTTCTTCACTCCAACTCTGCATGTGGTATGAGTTTGGCAGGTAGAAGAACAATAAAATGGTAGAATAAGGTTCAAGTCTTCATTTCAAGAAAACGTTGTTCAGGGAAAAGTACTTGCTATTGTCAATTCAGAGAGATATAGTGAAAATCTATTTTTGCCAGTGTTACTTTAGGGTTCGCTCTCGCTCACATTTTGTTTGTGAAAAGAAGCTATAAGCAGGATTCTTTCTCCAACTATGTGTTTACGTATCTCCGTCCATTTTTTAGCCAAGAGGAAATCGAAGTTTTATTCTGCCTTTCGGCGTGGGTGAATAAAAGTCGTAAAAGTATGTCTTGTTGAGTCCAACTTGAAATTCCTCCTATTTGCATGCAATCTGTCTTTTAACAAATAGATATTGTGTTTGTGTACTTTATCAGAGCAAAGTACTATAGAGCAAGTGAGAAGTTTGTATTTGAATCACTTTTTTGCACTTTATTTCCTCATTCACTCACTTCCAGTGAACAACAAGAGCTTCCTTTCTCCATAATGCACTCTGCACAACGACCTCTTTCTCTCTCACTTCAACATGGGTATCTCTGTCTATATAGGAATCATGAAGCTGGATGTGCAACTTGTGTCCAATTCGTAAGAGAAGGGAAACTGGTTGCATGCCTTTCTATCCCTACTCCTGCCACACAGCTCCCTATACAAAAGTATTATCAATGCAGTTTGGTTTGGTATGCCGAAGTAATTGTTGCATTCGTTGTATTGCAACGAGTTGTTGAGAGAGAAGAGAGAGAGCAAGCAAGGGAAAGAGAAAGCTTTCCTTCCTTCTAACCAGATTTTTGGAATGAAGCTATGCCGCTAGCTCCCTGTCGTTCCTTCCAAAAACGAGAAAAAAGCTGGAGAGAGAGTGGAGAGGACATGGAAAAGAGTGAGAGAGTGGTGTGTGTGGTGAGTAGAGAAGGGCTCACTCCATGCACGATGGACTCGGTTTTTTTGACACGCACTTTTTTCGCGAGGAGAGAAAACAAGTGGCATCTCTGAAAATGATGTACGTTACGCAGGTATATGTTATACGGACATACAAGCTTGTGTGTGCAAAGCTAAATGATGTGATATTGCTTCTAGAGCCCTTGTACCATTAGAAACATGCTACATCATCCCTTTCCCATGAATCCCATGCAAACACACAGACACACATAGATCTCACATAGGTACGCTAACGTATATTACTTTTACAGACCATAACGATGAAAGAAACGCTGTCTATGTGTGTGTGTGTATATAAGTGCGAGAGCCCACCACCACGCTTTTCCGAAGTCGTAATCGATTCAAAGCTAGAACGCAAGCGTTATATTCAATGTGAGTAGTGAGGAGAGAGAGGATATATGTAGAAGAATCAACAGAGAGAGCAAAATCTTGATCGTTTTTCTTCCCTCTTCCTCTCCTCTCTACTTTTTTTATATGGACAGGAGAGAAAATCTTTCGTAAGAGAAAGCAAGTGTTCCGTAATTCTATTGCGTGCTCCAAACATATAACGGTAGACGTATATACTTGTGCATCCTGAATGTTATGTGAATGATTGTGTATATTATTATTCGTTTTTTACGTACGAAAGTATAACCGTGGGAGGATGCGAGAGATGGGTTTTCTGTTGATTTTATAAACGACTCTGAAATATAATTTATTAAGAGAATGCTTTCCTTATAAATTTGATTTTAATGCCTAGGTTTTGGTATCGTCTCACAACACAGCCAACTGAAAAAGTACATCGATATAATAATAATGGTGTATCATTTTGAGCATTCTCTTTCTAATCACAGCAGCTGCTGTTCCTAGATCGTTCTCGATTGACGCTTCTTTTCATCCTCTCGATTTCTGTTTAGGAAAGCTTTCTTTCTCTCAAATTTCATGAGAATCTCATTAAATAAGTGTAGGATGACCAAGGGAAATGTTCATGACAGATAAGGGATCTCTCTCTCGTATTGAGTTCACACGTCTTTTGTTTTCTATTTCCTGGAGCAGCAAAGAAAAGATAGCAAGGACATGTGTGTGCCTATGTTTCTACTACAGTTTTGTTGCCCTCATTAATGCACAATTTTTGATTATCTAATGTTGCTGAATGCTCAAGTTTTTCGTGCTTTTGTGAAGAGACTTTCTTCCTTTGTTTTTGTTTTCTGTGCGAGAGCTTTCTCTCTTGCTCTCTCTCTCTTCAGGCTTTAATATTCATATGCGCCCGTTGTTGCTGTCTCCTGGAGTCAACCCAATTACTCTTGCTTGAGTGGTCTTGTATTGCCAATTTGTCCAGTTGCTGTGTGATGTGATGCTGCTCCATAGAGAAGATGAGCATCCTATATATATTCCTTTCGTTATTCAAGCACGGAGAAACAAAGGAAGAGAAGCCAAAGCAGCTTTGCATCAACTTTTCCTTGTCAATTGACTTACGCTTCTCTTGTATCCGTATTATGTTTTGAAATCAAATGCTTGTTCTACTCCGTCTTATTCCTGTTACATATAAGACTATATATCTAGAGAGATTTTCTGGAGTTTTCGAAGTTACTATATACGTGTATGTAACAATTTACTTTGTTACAAGAAACAATAGGCTCATTTTCAGAGCGAGGTTGTATGAACTCGACTGTCTGACTGCTGGAGTTAACCAAATTAGAAGGCATTAATTCAATGCCAAAATTTCATTAACAACATTCATAAGTTGATTATATTGTAACGAGTTTAAATGATTATAGCTGTAATTCTTTTTAAAACAAAACTTTTACGTGCTCAACGTAAACTCACATGGAATTTGCAAACTAAGATATATATATAGACTTTGTATAAACATAAATCGTAAATTATTCAGAACATTTTATTAAAAGCTGATGCTCCAACCAATGAAGGTTTGTGTAGCTGATCTCCTTGGTTTACATAAGGGGAAAATCTGTCATTTCTCTTGGATAATCGATTTTTACTCTAAAAATCTAAGTATGTACATGTACTTCAATCAGGTTCCTATTTCCTAATACGACATCAATTTCCTAATTACTTGTGAATCCTCCTCAATCATTCCTTATTTTCTAGAAAATCTCACCAACCATTTTCCACAACACCATGAAAAACAGATTTGAGGACATTTAATTCAATGTGGTGATCATTTCCTGTCACGTTTCATCCATGCGAAATTACAATGAATAGATGAAATCTTCTCTTGTCTCCCACGTCTTCCCAAAATAGGTGTACTTTCCTATGACTACATTGACGCGGCACCGCTTTTCAGACGGTTTTCTGCGAAATCAGTATTTTCATAATTGAAGGGATATTGCCAAGCTAGAAAGATACTCGAGAAGAGTGAAACTTGACGCTTGATGGGAAACAGTCAAGAAAATATTTTGAGCAACAACAAGCCCAAAATGCCAAATGTCATTTTGTGTCTCAGACTCTGTGAACATGTTTCTTGGGAGTTGGAAGCAAATAAAAATCCTGTTTTTCCCAGTTTCCTTTCTACCTTAAAGAGCGACACATAATTTTAACCAATTTCAGTCGATTATTCTGTGTAGAGTGGGTGGTGGACGGTAATCGTTATTGTTTCCTTCCTTCCTTATTTACCCATATTTTTCCTAACTAGACCATTTTATGTTAAGTAGCGTCATTAGAAAGTAATTAAAATCTGGGCATATATAAAGGGCCTGCATTTTTAGAGTTCACGCTTCCTGGCTCGCCGGTGAGATGGGCAAGTGCGATAATGAAGATTTACACCCTGTTTCCATTCTTGTATTCCATTCTCTTTTGGAGTTTAGTGGTGGCTAGTAAAGAGGAGTTTGTAGTGTGTATGTAATGTGTAATGTAATGAAGGAGAAAGGTTTTTGTAATAATATAGTCTCTTTTGCTCTCCCCAGTTTTTGGTAACAAACACACACATACAACAGTGTGTAAGCATTTCTCGCGTGAGCTTTCTTTTTTACGGTTTGGTCATAACACTAAACGAGCATCATAAATAAAGTTAGCTGAATGGGAGCCCTATTATGGACATCATTTGAGGACACTATTTCCTCTATTTTTTCTCCTTCCCCCTTAACAACTCTAACTCGTTTTTACACTAATATTATTACTTGGCTTCCCTACACACTACAGACCAGCGTAGTATATATATACTCAAATAGATATATGTATGTCCATATTCCAAAAAGGAATGTGGGAGACAGAGAGGAAAGAAAAAGAGTGTTTAGTCACTTTAGTCCAGCATTTAATGGGCTTTTGCTTCATTTTTAAGGTTTCCCACAGATATTCATGCTGGGAAGCACTTGTTCTTGGTTTATTCTCACCTCTCACTTTATACTTGCTTTATATATATATTATGTTGTACTTCTTCATAATAGTTCTTCTATATATGTGGTGTTTGAAAGCCTATCTTATAAGTGGATTCTGGGCTCCTGAGTTGGAGAACTGGAGAAGTACGTATATTTTTTGCCTCATTGCACTGTCCCCCTCACTAATCTTTATTTGAGTTGAAGTTGAAATGGTGAAGCAGAAGAGAGGAAAAATCACAAACTGCACATTCATATCTACAATCTACGGGTTCACTTTTAAACCTCACGTAAGAGTAGGAGTTATAAGCTGCACACTTTTCTATTTACCCCGGAAGCTGTATAAAGTGACATGCGTTTGTGTGATAAAAGTGTGGTCAGTATGGGATCATATTGTTCAGTGGAATTAAGAAGATATGAAATGTTATTTTGGTTCGTTGCTCAATTATTTAAGTAATGTTCGTGCTTATATGTCGCCTGTTACTAACTCACATCTGGGGAGCAAGTTAAATTGTAATGTGTATCGTTTTTTTACTATAAAAGATCATGTATAAATATAAACGCTTAAGTACCACATTACATTATATGTTTAAACAACAGAAAAAATCGATAATCCCCACAACATGATAGCATACTAAATCATAGAAAATAAAAACAGATTTTACGACGAAACCACACATCTGCTTTAGTATCATCTATAACCCTTTTACATCAAACGCTTTCGCTTGCTGTGGTTGCTTCGTCCATTGAAAGAGATGGAAATTTTGAAAGAGAAAGTAATTTGACTAATTCCCCCATTTATTGGACAATACGTCATTTTTGCTTCCAAAATGGTGTTTTGGGCCAGGGCCACATAGAATGAAAAATGAATAGCTGGGTTAGTTTATGAAGCGTCATGTGGACAAAATAATATTTTCCCCTGGAGATTTTCCATCATTTACAGCAGCTGTGACGTGCCTTCTCGTCAGGTCTGGTCTTGGCAAAATGGGCAACTTGTTTTGTACAAAAATTGCTTATAAACAAAAACCTAATAAGACTATGCCATATGTATAAAGATATAAACTGAATTATTGAGAAGCATCAACATCATAAGGCAACCAAGCATTGATTAAGTGAAAGATAATAACGAGAGGGTAACATAAGCGCATTAAGTTAACAAGCACCTGTATACGGCTTATGATTCAATAAAGAGGAAATGAGCTCGTTTCAACCAACTTGTTCGTTTAGAGGGATGAAGGCACTCTTCCGGAGAAAGTTGGAAATACGTTCAGATTCAGTGGCACAAAGGAGAAAGTACTAAAATACGAGAGCAGTTCCTTTCACTTTCTGCTTTCTCCACTTGAGTTCGCTACGCTCTCAGGGGTGAAAACTATGATGGTTTCATAGCTCAATTAGGATCCCACCCGAATACTCCGAACAGACCGAACATAATTTTCGTTACAAATTGAATTAATTGACGAATAGACAAACTCAATCAAATAAAGTGCCATTATCAATAAGAGATAATTCAATTTTACTGACAAAGTACATGGTAAATAATGAGAAAATATGAGATGTATTAATTTATCTACATCATATTCTATCAACTCAATTCACCTTTATTATGTTAGTAGTCTATCATTATCATTACAACTGACAAGCACTAATAAATGGTAAAACTACGATACGCAATAATGGGCAATGACATATATTATTCATGCTAAACATGCATTAAAAATTATACAAATTAGCGTAATACTACGTATGTACTTTGTAATGCGATAGAGACCTACCTAATATCCGTTTTTGGTAAAAGGAAAAGCAAACCAAGTACATTATTTAAGCAAGTCTTTAAATATAGCGTCTATACACAATTTGTAGAGGAAAAGGAAACTTTCACGGAAATGGAGGCTCATGATTAAGATGACAACGCACAAAAACTAGCCTTTTTCCGGAGTTAATGAGAGAAAAACAAAAAAGAAGCGTGAAGACATCTTTTCAACAAAGTTGCAAGCTATGGCCCTAATCTACATCAGACTCGCTCAAAGGGATCAGTGAAGGAATTGGAAATGCGAGAACAAATATTTCAACTCTTTTGAGTGCTCTCTCTCTGTTCTATATTAAGATAGTTTGTCATAGTCTTTTATATATAAATCATATGCATGAATAAAATAGGGGAGATGGAGAAAGAGAGAGAGAGAGAAGAAAGGAGGAAAGAAAGTTATCTTTCTGTACAAGTCCTTGTTTAGTGGCTCTTTCTCCATCATTTCGAGAGGTTTATGTGACCTCCCGTCCAGTTCAGAATGCAGCTTGTGTATATATATTCATCATACACTCATCCACATAGAAATAATACATTATACAACATAATACAGAAATATCCAAAGTCTTGTGCTAAGATGTTTGAGGAAAAGGAGAAAGATAGAGAGAGAGAGATGGAAACGTCGGAATCAAACAATTCTCCTTACCTCCTACATCCATAATCCAACACATCTTTCACAGGAAGACGATGCCTCGCTCCTTATGTGAAGTACCTTTATGCGGAGAGTGGCAACTACATAAAATATATATTATATATAGAGAGGAGAAACTTGAAGTAGATAAAACTTGATGTAAGACTTTTTATCCATCTCCCATTCTCTCTATCTCTCCAACAAATTTACGTCCGGTTACCATTCCCGTATTTTGCCCTAGCTTTCCACTCATTTGCTTAACGTCCCATATTATCTCTCTATATATATATATATTTACATTACAACTATATATATTATGTACTTAAGACATCCCTTTTATACATTCCTTTCTCCTATAGTATGTATATATCTTGTCTTGTAATGATGTGCTTTGGAAGAAAAGTGAGCGGGTTAATCTGAAAGCAAGCAAGGAAATTCCTGTCGGCTTTCCCCTTTTTACTTACTTATTTCAAGATGGTTACAAGTCTTCAGAATCCCTTTTACTGTACTCTCATCTCCTTTCCCTCTTTCCTTGAGTCCTGTATATATATATATTTGTGTGTGTGTGTGTGCGAGTGTGTAAAGAACGAGTAAAATAAACCCGCATCTATGCATCTCCATTCCTACATGCATAAGCTAGTTAGCGAAACATTACATGTACTACTTAATAGGTACTTGGTTTTCTCTCCTTCTTTTACGTTCTACAATGCTTTCACCATTATTATCATCAACTCCACTCCTATGCATGTCCCATTTCCTTTTTGTTTCTCGATTTGCCGTACATAAATATATACATTTTTCAAGCACAGATAGCAGTTTAATGCAGCCAGTCTTTGGAGAAAGTTGAAAAGAGAGAAGTGTTCTAATAAGCGAGACATGAAAATGAGTATTATGCATCTTCATCATTATGGTCCTTCCCCTCCCGTCCTCGGAAAGAGAAGACGTAATTTCCTTTAAAATAGTCGAAAAGGACATGTTGTGTGATTCTTCTAGAGAAAAGCAAACGGACTCTCTCAGATTCTGTGAGACATGGAGACATGAGACGTGAAAGAAATCCGGGCTCCCCAGTATTTCATGATGATTGTGTATCGTATTGACTGGTAGACGCGGCGTGGGAAATGGAGAGCTAAAAATCGAATTCACGTTCTTAATTCAATATATTCTGTTACAATATTTAGTACACAATGTGATCACTTTCTTTGCTCTTTGATGCCCTGCTTTTTATGTGTACTCAAGCCTTTTATTTGCAGAAACTTTTTTTCGCTGCTACGAATCTATATACAGTTCTTATTTTCCTCTACGACTGACTAACTGACGGAGTGACTACTAGTGCTGCAGAGAGAGTTGAGTTGGAAGTTGGAAATGTAGAGAAAAATTTAGAGGAAGAAACACGACAACTGCTACCACGACACAGAAACGACGGTAAGGAAAAAAGGCACAATAATAATAGGGAAGTGAAAGCAAAGAAAAAATAAAAGAGTAGGAATTGGAATGATGAAACTAAATGGAAACCGAAGAGAAAAAGGAGGAATAAGCGAGAGAAAAAGTGGAAAAGTACATCGCGTGTTGGAGTGGAAAAGGATGTTTAACTCACATCACACAGTGAGGAAAAGAAAGAAAAGATTTAGTGATATAGGAGAAAACACTTTCTTAGAATATCATGGAAAAGCTTATAAACAATCGGTTAATTAAATTTACCTTCTTTCTCTCTTCCATTCCGTCTTTTTCTTTCCAAATGAAAGTTTCTCACTTCAGCCAGACTTATTATTTTTGTGTTCGTGGTGCTCATTTCATACGTGAAGTTTCAAAAACTACTTAATCTATCCCTTCAAAAATCCATTTAGATATTACAAGGATATTCTTTGCAGAAAGGCTATACATATTACTTTCTCCATTCCCTTGCATGCATTTATGTAGTTTTATTAAAAAATCTGTAAACATACATGCTTTGGAGGTATATAATATAAAGCTAACAATGAGTTGAAACCCTGCAAGTAAAAATTCGCATTCAGTCAAGAATATAATGAACAAGAGAAACGAATTTGGTTTACAAAAGACATAATGAATTTGTAGCATTTTCCTTTCTCGTCAGAACACTCGCTTAGTCAGTCACTAATACAAAAGTGGAGTCAGATAAAATCAATAGAGAAAGAGCTTGAGAATTTAGCAAATGTGTGATCCAAAAACTCTCGCTAAGTGTATGCATATCAAAGTTATGCAGAGCAGAGAAAATTAATGCAGTTGGCAGTTGGTTTTCTTACTCAAAGATAAACTTGTGATTCTGATTAAATCTATATAGCGTCAAGTACCATCCTGTAAATTGATGAAGTTGGTACTTTTCTAAAAGTAAAACATTTCCTAAAAAGTGTTAATGTTTCGGTTAGTTTTAGTTTCAAAGAAGATTGAAACATTGGAAATTTCATCAACTCATTTCCTATTTCTTGATTTGTTCAATATCCTTGTAAAAATGGTTTCATATAGTGTATAATATCAAATGCATGTTTTACTTCCAGCCAAGTTTTTAGTTTTCCTCCCTAGCCAAATTCCCAATTCTCGAATTCTCTTTGCTATTTAGTATTCAAGTGAAAATTGGATCTTTCTTCACCCTCACAACTTCCCTGATCATCTTCACCGAAACAAAGTTAGGTTACGCTAGGATGCACATTCGCCTGCTTCTCTCATCTTTCAAAATCTTTACACATTTTTGCAAACGTGGATAAGGATATCTATATGTACTATCACTGTTTATGACGATAACCATTGATCTATTTCATTGCGATAGAAAGATTTTTTTCTTTTTTCCCTCTGATGAAAATTTATATAATGTTACAACATGCTGTCTCCATCCATCCTTTTCAAAATAGGAGGGGAAGTTTTTGTATCAAATGTTTGGTGCGGGCTGATGATACGTTTTATTATTCTCAACAACTTTCACTTTTCTTTGCAAAAGGAGAAAACAGTCTTTTAAACACTTCCTCTTTGTGTTCCATGCCAAAAAATTCTGATGGTTTTTAAGCATTTGATTCGGAGAGAAAGCTATGTGTGATGTGCGATGCATATGATGATGAAAATTTATTTCTTTTTTAGATATCAGGCAGGTTTCCTTCTTTTATACTGGTTCAACATGAGGATATCATGTGCCTGTCTACTTTTTCCCGGAAAAGGAGAAATTCTCCTTGTAGTGTATAAACATAGAGAGATACAAATTGGAAACGACTCTAATAAAATGCTTTTACACTTTTCCTCTTCTCTCTCCTAAATAAACAGGAACAACAGAGACTTTTGGCTCACGCAAACTATCACAGAGATATACCGTGCGTAGAAAGTCATAATCTATTAATGCAAAGCAATATCTGTCCAAAAGGATACGCGTTTACTTCTTTATTCTTTTTACTCTTCTAGATCTCTAACTTACCTTTATATTTAAAAGGTTCGTGCCCAGATGGCAGTGTGCCGCGCCGCTGTGGAGTGGCCATGCTAAATAATGGAGAAAAGGGGTTTGAAAGCATGGGAAATTTGGTTAGCTAACAACTACTTCAACCGGATTGCTTTTTTGGGTCGTTAAAAGTTTTCATGGGAAAGATGAAAATCTTTTGGAGGAGCATAAGTACTCTTAGGGAAAGGTTTAAGATGCAATTTCAAAGTTTGTATTGCATACCTCTTAATGCCATAAACTTGTATATTACCGTCGTTATTTCGTTTTACTTTCCAAAGTAACAGCTTCAAAAGTTAGCTCATCGTATGTGTGTGTGTCTATGTTTACTGAAGAAGAGTTCGAACTCACTCAGGTTGCATTTGATCACATTTCATGGAAGCCAATGGTGCAACTGTATTTTCTCTTTGCCAATCATAAGATGGACTTGCTCAACTTGAACTAGTTGGTTTTACAAAAAAAACACTTTAATTCTCTCAGACTTCATTAATCTAATATATTGTTTTCTCTTTTATTGAGTTATTAGAATTCATAACTTCTTACATTTTTGTATTACGTGATACGTGGGCAGTATTTTTTGTTGAAACTATCGCAATTTACGATTTCATAGTTTACTTCAAAAACAATCTTTTTTTTGAAGTAAACCAATATTTTTTAATAAACATATGACCCTGTTCAAACTTTAAATTAACTTCTTATAACTAATTTAGTTGCAGATATATGTAAGTTTAGAAATATGATTGCACTGACTACAATGTGACAAAAAAGAGCATAGATATGATGTCTGACTAGATTACAAATGCAGTTAGTTACATGATTTGAAATTGGGCAATTCCTGCCATTATAGGTCCGACAGTTTCTCTAATGTCCGACTTGTATTTTTATTTTAGTCTTATTCTTATGACATATTTGAAGAAATCTTATTAAAATTGTGCATTTTCATGCATGTAACATTACCATTCGTTTTGGAAAAGAAATTAGGTTTTTTAAAGAAGTTCCGACTGAATTCTCGTTACCTAATATCATGTATGTTCCAATATTCAATCAATTAACACCAGCTAATCTAATTCAGAGAATTCAAGCGAAAGTTATACAAATTTTTATATTAATGAATTAACCTATCTGGCAGGAATTAAGAAAGCTAGCAATTTGAGAAGATTTTTTTACAGCACACTATCGTATAAGTGTCATGTAAGCTCGGTGGGTATTCAAATCTATGCAAATTGTTAGACTATGATAGTTGCAGAATTTAGAAAAAAGGTTTGCGCAGGTTAATAGATCTAATCCAATTTTAATGCGCTACCTACTGCAATGTTATATTACTTGGTTACATCAGTATATTTTGTGGTCGTTAAATTGCAGCGCAAAATCCCATCCGTATATAGTCATAATATTGTATTACAATATAGAATTTAAGTTGAAACTGACACTGAATAATGACGTGAATATCTTCATAAGTTGATAATTGTGTATTAACATCATTCATCTTCACAACTGAAGCATTAGATGGCTTAAATAGCATGATGGTATATATGTAAATAGCGTATTTAATAGTGTATATAAAGCTGTGTACAAAATAGCATAATGAGTTGCAGTGAAATTGTTGGTAAAAGTAATGAGAGGTGAACGAACACACAAGAAGCATTAAATATGGCATGAGAAAATAACAGTGAAACTACACGACAGACAAAAAACCATGTAGGTTTCACGAATCGTCTTTGTTCCTTTGCCAAAAATGGGAGAACAGGGAAAGGCAGAATAGCGATGTTGTACATTCTTCCCAGACATTTTCTTGTTCCACATCTAATGTTTTGTGCTCTTCAAAACGTATACACGGCATTGTATGCATATCATATAGAGCTTTTGAAGCCACTGGCTCAAAACTCAATCCTATAGATCATCGAAGAGAAAATGTGATACGATGTCAGGAGCAGCAGTGTTTGTATATAGTTTATATACTGTATATACACGTCGTGTATAAAGTATAGAATTTTAAAGAGTTGTATATTATATCTGAATCTTGCTAGTTCTTTTGCTTTTCTTTCGCCGTTTTCTTTTCATACACGAATAGTATACGTAATGTTTTGGCAAAATATATGTATGTATATATTTAGAAGAGAAAGTGAGATGCGAGTTTAGAAACCAGAGTTGCAGAATGGGAAGCTGGTTAGTGTGTTTGCATGCTTAGCTCCGTGTATCTTGGCTATGCTAGCCCAAACGACGAAAATACAACAAATGGAGCACCACTGGCAAAAATATCTATGGCATTGGTATGGCAGAAAAGTACGGCGAGATGAGATAACTTGCTCAAGCAAAAGATACTGATGATGCTGCTTCATGGTACTTTTCCTATGCACGAAGCTGATGGTGGTGGTAGAGGAGCGAGAGTTTAGTCTACCTTTTCTGACTCCATGTGTATGTATGCAGATGCACAACTCCTTTTCCACACACGGAGTGAGCGAGGTGAAAGTGAAAGCTGTATATATGAAAAGAGAAAGCAAAAGAAGAAACAGCATCAACAGCAAAAACAAGAATATAGACTATGTTTCCCAGTAGGGCAGAGTCGTGTTCCGTCTGGGAGGAGTTATATACTCATGCTGTAGATCGATTCCCATACACAATTCTTCGTCCATGAGCACGGAAGGGTCCGAGAAAAGTGTCGTCGGAGACTAGAGGGAGAGAAAGAGAAAAGAAGGGAAAACGTGTGAGTCTCTATATACGTAGCTAAAAAGTGGAGTATATGGGAGAGGGTACCCAAAAAGAGAGTTTTGAGAAGAGCAATGCAAAAAATAAGGGAAAAGGAAAAGCAGAGCAGCAGAAGCAGCAGCAGCATTGAAGAGAAAGAGTAGAGAATACATATCAGCAATCCGATTGAGAGAGAGAGAGAACCAGCATCAACTCAAAACTCCACTACAACAGCATACCAGAATACAGACGACCGACGATCCACCACCACCAAAAAAAACTTTCTCAGTATTTTTCCCTTCTTCACGTTTTCCTCTCTTCATTCTGCAAGGAAATTCATACGGATCATTCTTAAACGACACACGTCGGAGCTACACAGCGCATCAGCCCTGGAGGAACATATAATATAATACTTCGTCAACCGTACCACTTTTTTCGCGTTGTCTATGTGCAAGAGAATTTCATGGCAGAGTCGTCTTGGCTAAGGTGGCACATCCTTTATAGAAAGAAAAGAAATTCCATGTGTCGATCATAAAGGTTGTCACTTTCCCTGTGATATTGTGAGTAAAATCAATTAAGCTCAAAGGGGAACCACTAAAACCATTAATACACTTTCTGCTGTGGCTTTCTCCAATATAAGTGTTTACTCAAAAAAGGAGCGAGCGATACACACACTTTGCTGCTGCTGCTTTCAGTCACACGTCGTGGTTTGTTATTGCATCTTGTGTGTGCGCTTGATTTTCATGGAAAATGTTAGCGTGAAAGTGGAAACAGAGAGAAAGGAAGAGAGAACGATGAATGATCAGATGAGATAAATTGATAAAACTGAATTTGTGGTTTTGCCTCTATATATAGTGTGCTCATGTGTGAAAAAGAGTGACAGTTGACGACGCTACACGTGAGAATAGAGAACACTAACTTTCTCTGACAATCTAGACGCTAATCATGTGAGACAAGCATATTATCTAGACTGAGTGAAAGTTTTCGTGTTGTGTATATGAAAATTATTTATATAAATGGTGAAAGTATCGCAATATCATTAACCTTTCGTGAGCCATCCGTAAGTACAATGGTAAACACACTTAGAGAACATTAATGTATTACGTAAGTGACCATAAAATGAGGTGAAAGTTGAGGAAATTTAAATGAGGTATATATATGGAAGGCGGTCATCATCCTTACTTCAAATGGATTCGATGGGATGTCCCCTCTTTAGCAATAAACTATTTTCAACCAAGAGCCAGGAAGAATCAATTGGCTAAGGAAATAGAGTGATGCAAAAAACTACTTCGGAAAAAGTAACCATACCATATAAAAAGCAGTATAGAAACGTGCTTTAAAAAGAGAGGCTTGTTGCACTTTGTTGAGAGCGTATAGTGAAGTTGATCAACTTAAAAATAAATGTTATATGAAAATATGTAGACAAGCTATTACATTGGCTCGTGAAGAGAAAGCAAGCGGATATTATAAATAGATTTAATTCTTCTCTGATTTCATAAATTTGGGCTCAAAATTGCTTTTTCCATCAACCTATAGCCAATTGGATCTACTACCCTTTTATCTTTTGTCAAAATACATACATGAGGATAGAGGAAAGGGGTGGTAAGTAAATATGTACACCTGGTAGATACATACAGCAAAAGGTGTGCAAGACACCGGAAGCAGGCAATTTTCCTTGGGAAGGATAGAGAGAAGCCTTCATCATCCAATAAAAGAGGGAATTCAATCTGTACAAACAAGATGAAATTTCCTTCTTTTTCCGCTTAAGCCTAAAACCAACTCCAAATTTTTACTTTCTCTCGGCTGTGAACACTGTAAACGATATAAAAAGGAAATCTAAAGAAAAAAACTGATTTTTAAAACAATAAATTTCGCAAATTTCAAGGCAGTGTTTTCTCCACAATAAAAACCTGCTTGTGGACTATATACGTTAGATGTTTCGAATTTTTATATGTATCCAATAAAAATCTGTACAGTATATTTATTATCCCACACAATATACCTCCTTGTTAGCTTGTGTGAAGGGGAGAGAGAGGCGTAATCGTCATAATAATTCTCGTCATGCCTCCTCCAACAATGTTTTTCTCTTTTTTCCTTCTCCAGTGAAAATTAATGCCTTTCTCCCTCAAACCACTTCTTCTTCTTCCCAACATTCCTCTCTACCTTTCTTGACATCAAAACACAAGTACTTTTCTTATTTTTCGCTATACATTCGCGCTCTACTCACTTTGTGGTAATTTAACAAGGAAGAGCAAAGAGAAAATCGGTTTGCTACAGAGTAGCCGCACGTTTATAAAGTATCTACTTACATAGATATATACCGTCTAGACTCTCTCCCTCATAAACAACATCCATCTTATATATTTCCTTTTCTCCTTTTTCTTTCATTTTCTCCTTTCACTCTCTCTTTCTCTCTCTCTTACTCTCATCCTAAAAAATTAATCAATATAGCGCTCCACATATAATATACTTACGTGTGTGCATTACATGAGCAACAATACATAAAATGGAACATAAGCCTTTTCTCCTCCACGTCGTCTCCTTTTTGTAAGCGGGAAACAAAATACTGGCTTATTGTTGTTGATACTTTTTGTGTTCTAAAGTACATAGATAAAACTACTTTGAGCAGCAGCAGCAGCAAACAAAAAATTACAGAATCTCTCCTTTCTCTCTCTCTCTCTCTCTGCCTTCCTTTCTTTGAAAAGTATATCGATGTGTAGACTCTTCCTTCGTACTTGTTACGTTATATCATGATTGGATTTACTTTCTCGTTTTTGTGTTCCGCCAAAACGAACAAAGTCATTACTACAACTACTACCACTTTCACGAGGAATCGCTTTCTCATCTTTTCCCAGATAATAACGTAAGTTATTTACTGTAACATCCTCTACTGTATCCTATAATATGATGATGACTGAGGCAAAGTGAGCGTTAAAAAACATTCTTCAACCTTACAAAAGTTTGCCACACATTTGACTTTCAAAGGAGAAAGCAAATAAATCATTGCATCGAGACACCATCTTTAAATACTTTTCAATTACAAGGAATAAATTTTTTTTTTGATGAAACCACTGAACTGTTGGACTGAACATTTGCAGTCAATTCTCTTCCTCACCTGTAATCACCATCCCTTGTAGAGCTAGATGTAGTGTGCTAGTACACTATATATTAGCTAATCATTATTAACCTCATATACATATAGCAGCAGCAGCAAGTAAAAGCAAGGTGACGGAACAAGAGCTACGGAAAAAGCTACTTTCACCTGACACTCAAAACTTCTCTCGTCTTCTGCTGTTCCTACCAGAGAAAAAAAATATATAGAAGCAGAGGATAAAGAAAGGGAGGAAATAAGAAATTTCCAGCAGGCAAGAACAGCCCGTTTTTTTCACTCTACCATCATCAATATTCATCTACATCTACTGGAGCATCAACCACCTTATTACGTCTTTTCCTTTTTGCTCTCATTCATCATTACCACCTCCATCACCTTCATCATCCACAACTTCCTTGCTTTTCTTCATCTTGCTGTTGCATTATACACATTCTTTTAAATTTTTATACAATTTCCTTGTTCCCAATCTCTTTATCCATATCTTCATTTTATAACAAAGGAGAAACACACCCAATCCTTTTTAACGAGAGCAAAGGAAAAAAGTAAAAGAGTTTCTCTCCAGTTCAACTTCAATATTCCTTCTCCGGGAAACAAATTAAATATCGGGAAAGTGCAATGGTGATCATTTCAAGTGGAGCCCAGACCCTTTTCACATTGTTGGCCTATTTCTTATGTCTTCCAAGAGGTAAGCTAAAAACTCTCTTTTTCTAACTTTTTTTATCTCTTCCGCTTTTGCAGCGTTGGTAAGCAGCAGCTAAGCATTTTGATGACTGTATTCCCAGCTACAAAAACTATATACTCTTTTCCGCGAGCTGACGGAAGAATCTTCTTGTGGGCTAAATTAATTTGATTCATTTATCAAGTTCACTTGTTGTTTGGATGAAGTGGAAGCACGCTATCTTGATAAACATGCAATGCATAAAGGACATAAGTATATGGCTCATGCTTCAATCTCCCCCATCCGTCGGAATCCGTAGTATATAATTTGTATTATAGGTTACAGTTACGAGCAGGACTCAGCAGCGATAGAGACGAGGAAAATAAGCGGAAGGAAGCCGTGCATGGTCTCCTCTGTGATTTTATTCTCGTAACCGCACCGCTTACATTCATTCCATCGTCCACTTTTTCCTTAGTGTTCCCACTATACGCGAGTACATAAAAAACAGATATAAATATAAATTGATGGTATCAAAAAAAGGTGTTTTGCATCCCCGGTTATAATATCATGGCGAGCAAATAAGCATATGAATAAAAGTGCTTCTTTTCCTCTTGCTCCCTTTCATTGTGCTCACCTTTTGAATATATTTTTGTTATCATTGCGGTTTGGTGTAGTAAGCATAATATACACATGCACACAAACTACTGAAGACGACGACGGTTGATCCCATCTAATGCAAACCAATTTACGGTTATCCATCAAATCCCCCATACATCACGCCCGTCCATGAAAAAGAGAGAAAGAAAGCAGACTTACAAAAGCGAAAGAATACATAAGCGTTCCCTCTCTCTCTGTCATCTCTGCAGCAAAAGCGAAAGTAGTAGAATACAATATACAGGCTCCTATTTTTTCTCACTCTTTTTTTGTTACTCGCCTTTCCCATTGTGAAACGTATAGGATTGTAGGTATATGGGTGCTCAAGGGAAGAAAAGAAAAAGTGTTTGTTAGGCAGTTGGAATGAGTAGTATGGAGAAAATAGAGGGAAGACATAAAAGTGAATAATCCCCCCACAAAAATCGCTACCTGACCCGTTAGAATTGCCTCATTACATTACTCTTTCATTTTACAACGCTACTCCATCATTCTCCTCCTTCTCTCCTTATTCCTCTGCAAATACTTTATTACCTTAGATGTGTGTGCTCGTCTCACTCTATGTACCAAGTCATTCTCGTATATTTATGTCTAAAAAGTAATCTTCAGCAAGACCAGACAAGGAGTCAGGCCAGAGAGCCGAGCGAGAGCCCAAGAACAAGAACCCACAGAGACCATCGCGTCTTCATCTCTTCTCATCCACGTTCTCTCTCTCGTCTCTTGCTTGGTTGAGGTTGACAAGTCGAATCATGTTGGTTTGTGTATGTGTGCAGTGTGTGCAAGGCATGGAATTGGCATGGCGTGTCTCGTCTCTCGCTTCTTAAAAGTCCAGTCAAGCCATTGCCAAAGTGTACATAAAAGAATGAAGCAGGGAAAGAAAAATACCCACAAGACAAAAGTATATATTTACCATCCAACAAAAAAGTTGGGAAGATGAGAGTATAAACCGCATCCTGTAATGATATCATGGAGGAAGAGAGCGAAGTAGGAAAATCATTATAAACATATGTAGCATGCCATAAGTAACACACACTAGCATGTAAACGCAGCTATATATGAGCTATAGATGCTAGAGAAAGAAGGAGATGTTGGATGTTGGAGAAAGAGAAGACTGCCGAAAGGATTGCGGTAGTTTGATCTATCTTGCACCTTTTTTTGATACTCCCGTGTGACGATGCGATGCTGCAGCAGAAAAAATTAAATAAGATGGGAGCAATATTGCTTGTGTACAAAGTAACATACATAAATAAATACATACATAAAAAATAGTACCTATATATATTCCGTATTTCGTTTTCACTCGTGGTGAAAAAACACACCCACACTAACATTCTTCTGGATCGTACGAGATGAAAGTGTAAGGGAGAAAAAGAAAGAGTTTAGCTGGAAGAGAAAAAGAGGGAAAGGATACAAGCACTTTTCGCTTAGTCTCCATCTTGTACAGGAAGTAGCATCAAATTGGGGAAAAAGATATCGAAGTTCATGTTTACTTGTGTAATATTATATATATATAGATATATACAAGAGCGAGTGAGAAAACGAAAGAAAAAGACAGAGTATACATGTGGGAGCGATATCCGTTGTTTTTTCTGGTCTTTCTCGCTCCCATGTATTGCTCTGCTACTCGTTGAGGAGAAAAAAGCAGCTGCATCAGCAGAGAGAAATAACCGTCCCTATCTCTGTAGATTGAGATGTTCAGATATGAGGGAACGGAAGAAATCTTGTGTACATTCAACATTCCTGGCCTACTCTTTATTATGTGTGTAGGTAATAGGTGCATATATAAAGTATATAGCTGTATTAGGGAAAGGGTTAGTGTATTCTCAGCTTTCACGTAATTTTATACCACTTTTGCTTTCCCTTCTCTACCTTTTAATGCGAAACAAGAGAGATGGAAAGAGTGAGAGAGAGAGAGAAAGCAGGAAAAATCAAACGTGTGTACTCTTCTCTCTCTTTCTCCACCTCTAATTTTGTATCGAAAGAAGGGGAAACGGGAAAACTGACTGGTATAATTTTTATTTTCGACGTAGCTTTGATTGTGAACAACGGAAGTAAAAACTCTCTACCTCATTTTCTACATTTTTTTGTCTTCATTTTCTTCATCATGATCATCACCATTGTCGAGTGTTGAATAAAGGTGAAGCGGATAGGAATAACATTTCAGAGAAGCTGGAAGTTGAGAGTTTATCACAATTTTTTAGAAACGGAACGTAGAAGCAAGACTTGTATCATTTGAAAATTGAATGATGCGAGAGACCTCGCGAAAACCAAGTAGATTAAATGTATTCCTTTCCTCGAGGCTTTGGTAATATGGAATGCTCAGTCTCTTGGTCGGCTCGTCGGTCGTCCCCGTTTTTATTACATTTTGCATCATCATGTGCTATATATGCTTCCTACACATTTCCAATTCGCATTACTTACGCTATTATATTACTATAGTTGAATATATATAAACTCACTATTTCCGAGAAAGATTTTTATGCAAAAGCAGGGAAGAGAGAGAAGGGAAACGAAATAAAATATTCCAGAAGCGAGGAGATTGCAATAACAATGGAAAATAAGTGGAATGCTGACATAACACCATAAAAAACTAAAAACTACATTTTTGTCTTACACAGCCAACCCAACGAGACAAACAGCTTGAGTCAGGAGCATTTACTGGGAAAATGATCTGAAATGGAACACACAGCGTTACGTGTGCTTAGACAAATATAAATGTAATCATTTCCGTTTCTATACTCTTTAGGTGGGTAGATTCCCAATAAAAACAATGAAGGCATATATAGTACGTGTACATAAGTATACTTATCCATATCCATCCCACTCACAACGCTTTGTTTAGTTTCCGGTGAAAATGTTAATATACTAGAGAAAATGTACGTGGGCAAGCAAAATACACAAGAATACAAAAAAATTTAGCAATAAAAAGGAATATCCCGATTCCTAAAACAACATTGATTTTACAACTCACCAATTAGCCACGTGGGGGCTTCCACCTGTCTAAAATTTTCCGAGTTTCGAAACACAATGAAAGGAATTTGACTAGTCAATGTCATACAAAGGTTGTGAGTTCATTATACCAAGACGAGACAGTGTATTGTCGGGAATAGGCAGCTTTTATGGGATCAAGGAAGACGAAGATGATGATGATGACGATGATGATGCTCAGGCGAGAGCCATTTTCTCTCCCCCACTCTACACCTTTCTAAAGGCGGAAGATGGGAAAAGAAGTTAAGTATTTCTTTTCGCTTAACTTGCCAATTCACCACGTTTCATGACTACATTCGATATACGATACTACGACAAAAGGAGCGGGGACCGCATTAAACATTTTTCCAATGCATCTTTCTTACACACTAGCATCCCTCTTTCTTGTCTACGGATTTTTTTTCACTCTTTTAACCTCATGGTAATGCGACTATAACTATGAGTACACATATAATATGTAAGTTACAGTTACGCTATATATAAATGCACTGTAAGTTTTCAGCGTTGTGTGAAGAAAATGGATTATGAAATGATATTTCGCTCACTCCTACTACTTTCTCTACTCTACTCAACTCAACCATCACTATCACCACATGTGTGGTAGCTACTACTACAGTTCCCAATGTCGCTTTCTGTTCTTTCACTTTCTCTTCCTTTCTCTTTCGCCTTCATCCATCTCAAGTGTTCTGATACGTGCTTATACTCACTCCTTTAGTTCTCCGACCTACACACACTTTTGTTGGAGGACATAAAAAAGTAGTTACTCGTAAGTTGAATACTCTATGGTTTTGAGTGGATTTATATGAATCCAGGTTTCCTGCGAAGAAAAAAAGTAAAAACCCACACTAGGTGGTAAAAATGTGTAAGAACCTAATATAAGCTATATGCACTACTACCACGTCATTGCTTAACTTTCATATAAAGACTTGTATTTGTCAGAAAGAAAAGATGCTGAGGATAAAATGGTGTGTTTTTTCTCCGTATTTCTTTCTCCAATACTTAATGCAGTAGTGTGGGAGTTCAATACTCACAACGAGGAAAAACGTGTGTATTTTGCAGAAGTGGAAGACGAGCAAATTTTTTCTTGGAATTGACGAGTCGGCAGTCGGCACACTGCTGTATATGTTGGTACTACGACTTTGTACACGTTACATTCTCTATGTGATTTCTTCTTTCCGGAGAAAATTGTATTCTTCGCGATGATGGTGAGAGCTGCATCATAAATAAGGAGGGAAGTAAATAGAGAGACGATTTCGTATGATTCGTATTTGACGCAGCGGAGCAGAGAGGGAGATTCCAGAAGGTGAAGGGAAAAGGGAACAAGGTATTTTTAGTAGGTACTTTTATGTTACACGTGTGCATATATATGTATGTACTATTTACTGTTTACTTGAGCCACTTTGTCATATGTCCTTCGGAGAGAGTGACATTTTCTGTGAAGTATGAAGTACACGGTCCACGTCCAGCTTGTGTAGTTGTGGTCATTCAGGATTTTTTGTATTTTTTGGTCGTCTTTCCGTGTGGTAACATTAATTTACAAGGGATTTATTCGAGCTTAACCTCGTCGTCCCGCGTGTATTTCACACAGATCCACATCAAATGACAAGAAATAGGAAGGCTGGACTGAGACACTGAATTACCGCATACTTTGATGTTTAGATATTTACACGCTAACCCATCTACAACTGGGACTGCTGCTGCGTTGCGGTATGTTGTCATATTCTTTCACCTCACATGTAGGGCTTCATCATTTCAAGATTGAGTTGAGGTTATGAGGGGCTTAAAATAGCTCGGATGGTGATCGTCATGATCATAATGATGTGTCACAAGAGTTTTTTGTGACAATCTTACCTAAAACTGGTTGCTGAATTCACTACATTCCAATCCGGATCTGATGATGCTGACAATGTCGATGCAAACTATTTATCTTCCTTCCTTCTCAAAGGGGGATGGGTACAAGCTCGGAATAATAATGGGAATTGGATGAAAAGAAATCAAAGGCTCATACACACACACACAGACACACACGTTCTTTCAAACCGTTCAAAATTTGCAAGAGCGGATAAAACGAAATGGAGAGATGACTGGTTGAGCGTCTCCAAAATTCGGGAAAGAATTCCCTAGACTTAAACTTCCTTCCCAGATAATTCCCGATCCCTTTATGTCGACATAAAATCTTTAATAAAAGTCAGTTAAAACGAGGAGGAATAAAAAGGACTTGGAGCTTTTGTAAGGAGCAGCCAAGCAGGGCTTCCCTGTGTAAGTCAAACCGATTTTATGAGAACGGAAAAGTGTTCTTTAGGTTCGTATAATTGCAATTGACTAGACTTTATAGATATAAGGAGTATGAATATGTGTGCATGTACATGTTCTTATGCGCCTTCGTAGTGCAAACGTAATAATGGAAAGGATTATGAATCTCAAACTAATCCGACGTAATCCGATTTCACCACTGCTACAATATACGTGGGAGAAGGAGACGTATCCCCAAATGAAATGAAGAGCTGCATCATTAACGTTCCCGTTCTCCACTTTCCCTTTCCAAAATTAGAAAGTAAAAGAGTGGCAACGAATGCCTATATAAAGATTGTCATTGCAGAGGTTGCACATAGGAAGAATGTGTAAACAAAATGGGCGAAGGAAAATTTTCCACTCTCCAAAAATATTATTATTTTTATTACTTTTGACATTTTCATTAAAACTGGCTGTTACTTTTTTTCTGAAAAAATGATGAGACACTCAGAGGTTTAAAAATTGTGCTCAATAAACTAAATTGAAGAACACATGTTAGGCTTGATGTAATTTGAATCGCTCAGAAAAGTCAAAATGATGAGTGACTTGGGCGGGCAAAGAGTAATCACCACACATATGTATGCAAAAAAAATATTATGGCAAGGATAAAATGCTAGGACAAAATTTTTCTGTTTATTTCTAATGCTAGTGAAATAAATTATTCCTGTGACTCTGCCCCAGAACAATTCAAACAAACGTAGGGATATGTAAAAAAAGGGCTTGTTAGTTGAGAGGGAAATGGAAAGATGAGAGGATAAGGGACTAACATTTTTCTCATGCTTTTTTCTCTCTCGCTCATTTTAAATTGCACTCATGTAAAATGGAGCACTGTCGTGCTCGTCAGAACAAAAGAAAAACAAACAATTTTCTCTGACAGAATTTTTTTTTCTTCTTTCTTTTTTTGTGAGATCGTCCTCATCATAATCATCATCAGACAGTGTCTCTCACTCCCCCATCCTTCTACAAAACTACACACTGACTGTTTAGTGTGCAGGAAGATAGTTATGTTGGAAATTGTTTGCATGTATAATGTCACATGTTGGGCAAATCCAAAAAGTCCCTTGTCATTTTCATAGTGGAGCTGTAGTAGCAGCGTCAGAAAGAGCGGAGAAACTTTCCTTTCTTCCTTCTTCCTACTCAGCTCCACACATATTCATATTTTTATGTAGAGATAGGAGATGGGAAAGGAGAAAGTAGGAGTTGGAAAAAAGAGGAGAAAGTGAGTGAATGCATGAGGGACATATTCATTCATCATGCATGATGACACTTTTGCTTGGAATGAAACGACCAGGAAAAACTTGGTTACTTTCACTCGTCTTTTTTCCTTTTATATTTTGACTAGGACATACAATATATACCTACTTAGGTATACGTTGTGTGTTGTGCACACTGCACACAAATTGATCTTGTATAAACATAACAATAAGAAGTGTATGGCTAAACATATGAATGTGTATATAATTTTTTATATGTGGACTACATTTTTTCCATCTCTTTTCTCTTCCCTTCTTTCCTCTCTAGAAAGGAAAAATGCTGTAACAGATTGTTGTAGCAGCAGTAAAACTACTTTTTGTGGATGCTTTCCCTTTTTTCTCCGTGCTTCTCTAACAACAACACAAAAAACTTTGTTTTTAGTCCAAAGTCGGGAAATGGTATTGCCTTAAGCTACACAAACGATTGTGTGCATGTATCTCACATCTACGTGATGTATATGGAAGGAAGGTGGATGAGAGAGAGCGTTCGGCAGAAACTCTCATTTTTTTGTTTGCTCCAAGGAGCAAGTGTGACGCTACTTGTAGACGAAGCAATTTAATAAATATCTGTACATTTATGGCATATCAGTCGCACTTTGTTGCCTTTCTTTTAGCTCATCTCCTCTTTTCTCTCCACTTTTTCTCGTAATTAACATGAGACGAAAGCAAGCAAAAAAAAAGAAGTAGGCAATAATGTATCTTCTAGCCTATATATACTATATATCCTACACCAATAATGGGGGCAAGTATAAATAAGGTGTTGTCTGTATTATATTTGCGAAGAAAGGAAAGAATATTAATATTATGTCAGATCCCATACTTATCCCAGTTACATGCATCCCCCATTCTCTATTGCCACCAGGCTTGTAGAAGCTTCATAGGAAAACTTGCCAAACGAAGGAGAACATTTTCCTTTCCTATTTTCTGTTGCTTCAATTGTAAACCTTGGAATAAACTGTAAACACGTATGATTTTCGTAAACGTGCTAGTAGATTTTGTAGCATATTATCGCTATGTTAGTAGGAACAAGGTACAATACAAAAAAGATATACTTTCAATTTCTATAATATGCTGTTGTACACTCCATTATCCTGATTATTTCTTTTTAATGTATTATACAATTTTTTCCTTGAAAGGAAGGAAAAACTTTGCTCAGCTTACTGAACATGATATAGCGTGTGTGTGTGTGTTTAGCTTTATCCCAACTGATGCGCTCTATAAAGTTGACTAGATTACATATCCTGTCCCGTTGAAAGAAGATGTGTGTGAAAGGATAGTGAAAGCAAAATGCTCCATAAATTGTCCTCACAGGAGAAAGGAAAGACTGGGAGAATATAGTGCATTCAAAGAAAAAGCAAGGCTTTCACTAGCCCAAATGCATCTAAAAAGTTTTTCTCGTCACCTCATTTCACACTTTCTCTTCCCATTCCACAATATGATACCTATTACGAAAACATACACAAGATTATGTACATACACTTACCTTTCAACATTTTTCTGAGAATAAAAGGATACCGCCTCCCTAGTTGGGTTTGGTGATTTCTCCGAATTTCAAAAACATAAAGTAAAAGTAGAAGCCGAGTTTGAAACTTTGTATCTTCTAGTATATACGTTATGTAGTTACAGTTTTCTTTCCAAGAAAATTTCTCTTGATTCATTCGCTCAACCAATTTATTCCTCCTTTTCCCACTTGAGTTGTCCATTTTATGGTTCGCCGTAATGCTCTCAGTTTACAAAACAAACATGGAATACACATGCGGACACATATAAACACAGACGGGAAAAGTAATGAAACAACAAACATACAGAAAAAAATCTGTTCCAAATAAAAAGAAATAGATATGGACTTCCTCAACTCGACTCGAATCTCACACTTATACGTTTTCTCTTGCAACATTTTCTTCCATACTTTCACTATTATATGGCTTACTCCCCAACCTCAACAATAAGCGTTTAGACTAGACACGTCACATGCATTGCATGGGGACGAAAAAGAAAGGATATAATATAGAGTGAGAGTGAGAGATGTAAACCTGCATAATAATCCTTTCCCATTTTTTGTGTACACAATTGAATATATTTTTATATACTAACTTATGTAAGCATAAGCATAACATATAACATGGCTTCAACTTCAACAACAAAGATTTTCTTTTCCTTTTTTTCGGAGGAAATCATGCCTGCACACATAGTCTCATAAAGTGATTACTACACAAAACCAAACGAGTATACAAGTGTGTGTGAGTGCGCGCTCCATTTCTTTCACCAACTTATATATTTTTTCTTCGTTACTTCTCGTCAATCTACTCCCTGAAGAAAGAGGATCTCCATATTCATCGAGAAAGGAATGGAGCAGGAGTGGAATGGAGTGGAGAGAGACTCGGCTGCTTACTATACTGCTGTTGGTGAAGCTGAGAGACGGGCACTTTTTTTACGACATTCATCTCATTAGATAGAGATGGAGAAAGAGCATGAAAGGACAGGAGAAAGAAAAACTACATGGCTCTCCTTTTCCCCACTTACATAAGTACTAAATGGGATCTCTATATATACCCTTAGATAGAGATGGAGAAAGAGCATGAAAGGACAGGAGAAAGAAAAACTACATGGCTCTCCTTTTCCCCACTTACATAAGTACTAAATGGGATCTCTATATATACCATGCTTCTTTTAAGAAAATATATATACAATACTAAACACTATATATAAGTTCCGTTGATTTTTTGCTTTCTCCTTCGGCCCCGTGTTTTATAACGACGGAGAAAGATTTTTTAGTTGTAATACTGGACATGGTACATGCAGAAATCACGTTGGCGCTGTAGTCGTATAAAGGAATTTTTCCGAGAAATTGAGATGTAGTAAAAGTGACCTCAAATAAGTACGTACCTATATCTCGCTCTACATTATTTTAATGGATAGATAACATCCGACTGTTTGCCCTTTTATTACCCGGAAATATTACTGTGGAATATATATACGTATACACGTATGGGTGATTACATAAGTTCGTTATGTGTATGTATATTATGCCACCTAACATCAGAAAATGTCTTTCTTATTTCACGAACTTCCATTTACTCCTTTCTTTTATTTTGAGTTGAGAAATTAACGGTCCATACATGACTTCCCATATCCGTATCGTATACAACCACAAGAAAACATGTATTTTGGCTGCTATTTTACTTCCATTTACATTACATATTAAAGCATATTTCCCCCCATTTTTGCCTTGGTTCCAATTTTTGCTCTACAGACCTAAAATAACTTGATGACCACCATGATGATGGTGATGTTGATGATCATGTCGGGCGAATGTGGAACGTATGTCTGGGCGTAACTATATAATATTATGTAGATATAAAAAAAGGAAAAATCTCTGTCAACCATGCAAAGTGATTTTTTTGCTCCTCTCTCAATGTACTACTATAGCACCACCACATGACATCTTTTTTTATGACAACAAAGGAGCAAAAAAAAGTGAAGGAATTGCATCCAGTTCCTTTTCTACTTTTCCGTTTAAAAGAAAAAGAGGGCATTCAAACGATAGGAAAATATGAAGAAAAGAGCTAAAGAGAAAACATAAGAACATTTCCGCTTTGTGAATATGAAAACGAGCTCTTTATATATCAATATATATACTCAAGTATATTTTTTGTAGAGAGAGGGCTGAGTGGAAAAAGATGAAGATGACGACAAGAGTCAACATTCGTAAATATATTTATGTATGTATTAATGCATATGACATGACATTGGCACAACATACCATGTCATAATACATTCTTCAACTTTTTTTTCTCCTTCACCCAGTTTAGAAGCAGAGATGCTTACCAACAATGTTACTTACTTTTATCTCCGCTGGGGGAAAATATAGGGGAATGAGGAGAAGAAGGAAAATTATGTTGATGGGATGGATGGAGTATTATTGGTTCCCATCATAAAAAGACGTAGTGAATGTGTGTAATAAAAATAACCAAGAGGGAAAAGTAGGAGAGGTCGCCAGAATTCTTTTTTGCTTAGTTCCTGATTCGTTCTACATCTCTTGGAATGTCTAAGGCTATATGTGTAATAAGATGTGGCTCTGCATGTACAAGGAAGGATATGTAAAATGGTTGGCTAGTTTTGTAACATTACAGCGCAGCGAGTACAAGCAGCATAATATATAGCACTGAACATATATAGTCCTCCAAATTTACGAAGTAATCTTTCTTGCTATTCTGTTTCTGACATGTGAAATAGCTGTAGGGCCTTGATGTTAATGATTATTGTGGGAAAAGAAGTAGTCAAACCGAGACTGGTTTCCCTGGATGAAAAAGAAACAGAAAAAATGCTAAAGAAAACAAGTCAAGAAAAGGCAGTATGGAAATGTCTTGTGAGTGTGTGTGGCTGTAGCTAGCTATTTTTCTTGATGGCAGTTCTCCTCTGGTTATTATCGTTAATCGGTGAAGCAACAATAATGGTGGAGAAATGTAAGCAAAAGTGCAAAACCAGACGTTTCATTCTTGAGCTAGTTGGTTTGAGATATCAAGTTACAAAAGTGGGGAGAAAGCATTGAGAAAATTCTTTACTAATTACAATAGCTCCCTACATCACACACTGCACAACGTAATTCTTGATGAGGATTCTTGGTACATATTACTTCTGCTCCTGTTGGTACTTAAGATGGATGAAGACACGAATAAAAGATTTTGTACGATCAGCAAATAAACTTGAGGGAGAAATAGGTATAGTTGATTTTGTTATATGTATTTATGCACATTTAGAGTCAATGGATGTAAAGAATAAAGAATAGAGTACACAACATTTTGGTCATCTACATTTGAGCCATTTTACAAACTCGGAAATGGGAGGACAAGGACGCTTGAAGGGAACAGTGAGAGCGAGCACAGAGCGACATTTGGATTTGGTGTATCTTTTTGTGTAGAAATAATGGATGTAAAGAATAAAGAATAGAGTACACAACATTTTGGTCATCTACGTTTGAGCCATTTTACAAACTCGGAAATGGGAGGACAAGGACGCTTGAAGGGAACAGTGAGAGCACAGAGCGACATTTGGATTTGGTGTATCTTTTTGTGTAGAAAAAGAGCATCATTTAATATTATTGTTATTTCTCTTCATTCTCCTTTCTCGCTCTTGTTTCTCTCTCTCTGATGAGATAGAACGAGTTTCGGTTTGGTTGCATTGGTGGTGGTAGTGGTGCTCGAGGTGATGGAGAGCAATATGAGGAGCGGAAGAGAGAATAGTCGAGGCGAACATCATTTTCTAGCACACAGCAGATAGCTCATCATCATGNGCACACAGCATATAGCTCATCATCATGACTCCTCCTGATAGTCCTCCTTTCTCTCATTCTCTCTCCTTGTCTCTGTGTGATGAAGAGAAAGAGTTGTGAGACTTGTTTTGTGTTGCTGTGTGGTGGTGGTGTGTGCTCTCTCTGTGTCTGTTTGTGTGGATTATGAATTTTCTCTGGGAAAAGTTGTTAAGGGAAAATGACTGTTGAGCTAATGTGTTGCAATTACAGCTTTTGCGATACTCTTCATCTCCCTCGCTCTTGGTGGTAAGGCTGACTATATTATTGCTCCACTCCGCGCTTACGTTTCTACTTTTCGGCTGAGAGAGAGAAACAAACTTTTTGTGTGTGGATTTAAAGCCTGAGCCTTCCATTTTATTTGGATATATACACATTTTTGAAGTAGTTTGCATGCTTATGTTTATAATAGTTTTGTAAATGTATACCATTATTTATACGGTATATGTATAGGGACCCGAGTATAATATTGATAACTGATATTCATCCACTCCTTTCCCACTTGCTCACTTGAAATGTGTACCTCTTCTTCCCCATGCACCATCCATATCATCATTTTCAACTTAAGTATGGACCACATCCAAAAATATTCACGTTTTAATGTGGGCAATTTGACAGCTCCGCTTGAATTGTTTAACAACCACTTTCCCTTTTCTCTTTCGCTCTCTACCCTTCAAAGGAATATGCTTTAGCTGCGTTCACATATTTGCAACCTGAAAAAATAGTTGTCGGTTTCTACAATCTTTTCATACCATTTGGTATCCTCAATTGGGAGGGAGCTTTATAGCGACTAGCGAGAGTAGAAACACATTATCATTTTTCTCTTTGTAAGAATGTGGATACCCGTGTGTGGTAATACAAACGACTTCCTAGTGCTGCTGATCTTCCATCGCATTGGACTATATTGGAGCTTTGTCAAATACATGTTCTTACCCCATCTCCTGCCATTTGCAACCATATTACCACGAGCCAACTGTGAAAGTAGGTCTGCTTCCGTCCAACAAAAATCGAAATTTTAGTTTCGACCAGGTTCCAAAATGACATGGGATAAATTAAGGCCACATCGCATAATAATATATCTCTCATTATTGGATAACTACTATAGCCTTTACGTTTTAAACCTATAAACACTTCATATTAAAATATTCAATTTAATCTCACTTTCAACAAATTTTTCATTTACAACTAAAAAAACCCTTAATTTCAATAATAGGATAGGAAATGAGTGGAGTATAAGAGGAATTATTCGAGCTTTTAACGTTGAACGTTCCAGGAAAAACCACTAGCAG
>JAANSM010000101.1:0-49282 GCA_036850725.1 Orchesella villosa | reverse complement strand
CGCGTAGTTACTATTCGCCAAGTCGTTTTTCGCCGCACGAGTACAATTGTAATAAAAAGCAAGGTTTAGTTAGAGATGATTAGGAAATATTTGAATGTGTGAAGCATGGTTAATGTATTTGCATATATGTAACTATGGTGTACCCGATAGGGTTTAAACTCAACTATTTCTGAAACGGTTCGTTGCCGCAAGGAATGGAGGGTGGATTCTTACTCCCCATCAAATTCCACGTCTTTTGATATATCACACTTGCCCCAACTCGAACGGGCCTTCTCCTTTATTTGTTCCTAAGCAAGCAATAGATCAGAAATCAGCACAACAGATATCTGCGTTCAGCGTTACTCATTCAATAGAGCTCGATCGCAACGCAGTGCGAAGTTGTGTAGAGTGTAGATAATCAGCAAGGTACCGAGATTGATAAATTATTTTTACGCATTATTCATAGTCGGTAGTTATCAGACATCAGAAGGAATAGAGTAGCCAGAAAAACAACAAAATTAGCAATTGAACAAACATATCGCTGTGCCGGCGGTGTCAGGTGTTGGAAATTGTTTTTGTCATTTGTAAGTTGTATTAATTAAGTGGGATCAATTTGTTTGTTATTCGAGGAAGCGAGATAAAGAATTTTGAAGTCTTGTTGATAGTATACAATATACGTTGTACGTACTATCGTGTGATTGAAATTAAAGGTAGGCAGTCCACTAAACAGTGATAGAAATGCAGGATAATTTGTCATCTGGCGAAGTGTGAAGTGGCGAATTCCCTGAATTTTATTTTATGGCTATTTTTTTGTATTCTCTTAGGTATAATCAACAAGTCATAAAGGATGTCGTCAAGTCATAAGCAGCGTTACAAGAATGCTGCTCTGGATTCGAAAGAGCTTCGTCGCCGTCGTGAAGAGGAAGGTCTACAACTGCGGAAACAGAAACGAGAGCAGCAGCTGTTTAAGAAGAGGAATGTAAACCTACCAGATCTGGAAGCAGGGGAGTTGGCAAATGAGGTATGCAGTGCGCTTTAATTTATACGAAAATCCGTAATTCGGATACTGACCAAATCACTGTGACCTGACCTGTGCATACAGTAAAGTTGCTTCTTGGAAGTGTCATCTATTAAAACCATTATAAACATAATATCCATATTTTGTAGGAGGAAATGGGCAATGGTGGAACCGTCATTTCTCAAGATATTATTCAGGCTTTGGTATCTGCAAGTGTTGAAGATCAACTCACAGCCACTCAGAAAGTTCGAAAGCTTTTATCTCGTGAGCCGTGTCCACCAATCAATGCTGTAATTCAAACAGGAATCGTACCAAAATTTGTCGAGTTTTTGAGAAACGACAGTAACTGCCAACTGCAGGTAATATGAATGGTATACTTAATTTACCCGTCGTTATTGTTAGTCGTGCACTTTCTTTTTCTGTGCGTTTTCTGGGCTTAACCAGAAATATGTACATAGAAATCGCTTTCTCTCTTCATTACCGTGTACTTTATCTTGTATCCCTATCTGTCCGTTTGAAGATGTATTTCAGCATTTAAAAAATGCACAATATTATTTGCTTATTTATGAATGAACCGAGTCTGGTAAAGATAGAGGGATTCGATAATTATATACGTTTATGTTGGGTAAAAATACAGATTCTAAAAAAAATCTGTCTGGATGTTAATGTCAGTAATGTGTTCGAGTATATAGTTGTCTATATTGTTTTTACATTACATGATTGAAGCGATTAAGTTTAAGTGTGATTCTAGTAGTTTACTTTAGTAGCATGAATGCTCAGGAACTGGATTGAATGATGAATGATTGTTGTGTTGCTTGGAAAGTTCGAAGCAGCATGGGCCTTGACGAACATCGCTTCAGGAACTTCGGAGCAGACTCACATTGTAATTGAGGCAGGAGCGGTTCCCATTTTTATTCAGTTGCTTAGCTCACCGTATGAAGACGTTGCAGAACAGAGTGTTTGGGCTGTAGGAAATATAGCAGGAGACTCACCTCAGTGTCGCGACTACGTCCTTCAACAAGGAGTGCTTACCCCATTGTTGCAGTAAGGAATGCGTTTGATTGTGACGTAGTTTTAGTAGACTCCAAGTTTAAAGATTTTGGGTTCAACTTGATTTTTATTTTTACTTGAAGTTACTTTCCCTTCTATTTTTAACTAGTTTAGTAACCTTTTTAATCTAGATATTTTTTAATTGGGTGTACTGGGATCTGAATGGGTATGGGATGAGTGTTGTTGTGGAACATGCTGTTAATGCTGATTGCCATTGCCAGCATCCAAGTAGTGTGGTGAAGTTGATTGTTCATAGGTTGACATGAAATGTATGTGTCAGTGTTGCTGAATATATACTACTTCATTTCATTTCGTACCGTACTCTCCGAATCTCTTGATACTCTAGAACGTGCTTTTCCCTAATTCACGTCTTCTTTTTTTGCAGCTTTTTAAAATAATTTCTTCTCTAACTTCTAATACAAATACAAATTCCCTTAAACTTGTAAAACTATATATTTGACTTGCCATCATGAATTCAGCTACTTCACAACATGTCTCATCCCAGGATGCCAAAACATGAAGAGTTAATCCTGCTACGTTATCCAGTGGGTTTGTTTATGTCTAATATGAACTTCTTTTAGGCTTTTATCGAAATCTAATCGCGTGACGATGACAAGAAACGCAGTCTGGGCTTTGTCTAACTTGTGTCGAGGAAAGAACCCACCTGTAGAATTCAGCAAAGTGTCGCCATGTTTGCCTGTTTTATCGAGACTTTTATTCCATGCTGATGGAGATGTATTGGCTGATGCTTGCTGGGCGATTTCCTACTTATCGGATGGCCCTAACGAGAAGATTCAGGCAGTCATTGATTCTGGCGTTTGTCGAAGACTGGTAGAATTACTTATGTGCGTTGTTCTTATTCATATAGCAGAATTTTAGATAGACATAAAAGTCCACAAAATCTGATCATATGTAATAGTCGTTGTTATAATGGCTTAATCAGGCACCCTCAGCAAAATGTGGTATCTGCCGCCTTGCGTGCAGTGGGCAATATTGTAACCGGAGACGATGTGCAGACACAAGTAATTTTGAATTGCGGTGCTCTACCTTGTTTACTGCACCTGATGTCCTCAAGTAAGGAAACTATCAAGAAAGAAGCATGTTGGACAATATCAAATATAGCAGCTGGAAATCGACAACAAATACAGGTACAGGGTACAGACCTAAGTTCTGAAAATAAAACTGGTGAATTATATGGCATGTATGTTGACTTTCGGTTTTTGCATTACAGGCAGTGCAAGACGCTAATGTATTTCCGGTATTGGTTGAGGTGATGAAATCCGGTGATTTTAAAGTGAGAAAAGAAGCAGCGTGGGCTGTTGTGAATGCCACCTCTGGAGGCAGTCCTGACCAGATTCGTTATTTAGTTGATCAAGGCTGTATACCTCCTCTGTGTGACTTCCTCACTGCTATGGATGTCAAAATTATTCAAGTTGCTTTGAACGGATTGGAAAATATTTTGAAAGTAGGACAAGCAGATGCAAATGCAGTCGGGGGTATTAATAAATTTGCTGTCATGATTGAAGAATGTTATGGTAAGAACGGCGGTTGCAACAATTTTCTGGATTTGGATATGGATGTACATGTTCAACTGGTGGACAATAAACTGGATTTTTTTGATTTTGTAGGCTTGGATAAAATCGAATTTTTGCAATCGCATGAAAACATGGATATCTATCGTAAAGTGTTTGACATGATTGAAGAGTATTTTGGATCTGAAGAGGAAGATACAAAAGTGGCCCCAGACGTGGATCCAAATGCGCCACAACAGTTTCAGTTTAATCCAGCGCAGCCTTCTGCTTTTAACTTTTGAGATCAGATTGTGAAACTAACTATTAATATATCAATGAAAGATTACGATTATGGAGGGAATCTGGTGGTTTTATGATCGCTGGTAATGTGCTAGTAATCTGATTAATATTGCTAAGATAATGTATTTTAAACTATACTCCCGATAATGGTAGTACGCTATTCAAATTGTAGCATGTACTGATTCAAGATTTCAATCAAGATTATGACCCCGTAATGCTTGGAGTGTGAATGTATTGCTTCTAACCATGAACTAAGTTGCAAACATTTTACGCGGTTCGAATCATGACTTTTAGTTACATTTTAAAAGTAAAAGTGAAAATTAAATCATTGAATCTTCACATTGTCCTACTTGTATGTTCCTTTAAATTTTGGTGTATAAAAGGAAAAAGATTTTGTATGTATATAGGGACGGTTGCATGCCCTTCGCTTGCTGTAGGTTGAATAGTTTAATGCTGGTTTGTTACACACTGGCACATCAATGAAACGTACATTTTTCGGAGAAAAAGTTATCTAGTCCCTGTTGCATACGGAATAAGTGTCCCGTACAGTTTTTACTTTGCATTATTGTGGAATGCCAAGTTCATTTCGTTGTACATTTGAACGTGCATGTTAATATACAGCTATAATGTTAAAATATATGTTATTTGTCCGTTGTTATTGTGAATGTGACATTCGTTTAAGTTGGTTTAAGTTCGATTATTGCAGATAGAGGTTTGTATTTCTTCGTTGATGGTTGTCTAAACCGGCTATCCCGTTAATGACTAGCTTGAACAATTATAGTACACGAGAGTGACTGATGTTTGAATCTGTTTTAGGACGATGTCAAATTACGTTAGATTAAATGCAGTTGATACGTCAGAATTTTCAGGTTTAATCTGAAATGGCTGAAATAGGAAGTAACCCCTTTATGATAGTTTCGATTTTTAAGTTGTTTAGGTGTTGTAAAAGAGGAATCGGTCGAAGTTATATTATGAGACTGGTGAATATTGTTACGCTGAATTTTCACAAAAAAACAACCATGTAGTCCTGTGACAAATACGTTGAGGTTGAGTATGAAAATAAATTGAGAAAACCGAACTTTTTCCGTACGATTATTTTATTCTAATTGCATTAAGCTAAGTGGGCTGTAGGCGTTTGTTTGTGGGCCAGAAATAGAAATAGAATTGATGACAGTGCCGATACTAGGAAAATCACATCAAACCACCTGTGATAGAAGCTAAATTGCAAATCTCCAAGAACTTGAGTGATGATTATTCGGTACTCCGATGGCATGTTCATACGCATAAGAAGAACTGACGATACGAAGTACATTCCCTATATCCGTAATAAAAATAGGATGCCGTTAGACTAGATACATGAAGGAAATGTATAAAATGGTTCAACTTTCATATTAAATACTGATTACTTACCATAATCTGGGCGAGTACCAAAACAATTATGTTCGATGACTTAGAACTGGATATCGCATAAAAGAACTGTGAAACAAAATATAATTTTTATCCCATCGTGTTAGACCAAGTCAAGTGATTTTTACAAAAACATCTAAAAAAACCAACGTCTTACTATAATTGAAAAGAATAATGGTGAAAGCTTACCTTAGTGAGCGTAAGTAGCAGCCCTCTAATTGATGTAAGTACTATACATCCTACTAAAATGAAGGAAACATGTTGCGACCAAAATCTCACATCAATTTCTAAGCCCATCCAATGGACACAGATTTCTAGACCTCGGGTAACTGGGTCTACTCTGCCTACTCGATCAAGCACAATATTAACTGTGCACTGAAAGTATTGAAAATATACATACACCCATTACACCCTCAGTTGGTACTGAAGCATAACTCCACCGAAGTACAATAAAAGCATAATGGAGTAAATCTTACAATAAATATTTTCCATAGACAGTATAGAGAAAAGAAGTATCCCAAAAAGTTGAAGTAAATTCCTTTCCAAGTCCTGGACCACTCCGCCCTCTCCTGCATATTTCTTAGTTCAACGATCTCCAAGAAGAGATGACGACTTAGCTCTTCTAACGATGAAATTTCATCTCTCAAAACATGAAAATCCATTCCTACAGCAAAGTTACAAAGTATTTAACGCATGAAAATAAGCATACATTAAAAGATACATTAAAGCGTGTCAAACGTGTGCCACTTACTGTCCGATCTGGAAAGAATATTCCAATTCCAAAAGCCGCCACTTGAAGGCTTATTACTTCTACTATTCAAAGTAAGTCTTCGCTTTTTAATTAAAATCATGTCGAGCGTTTGTGACAACTTCCTTTCTACGCCTTGAATATCACTTTCTTTGACAGGACTGTTATGGCACATTAAAATAGTTTCTGGGTTAAATTCAGTACAATTAACCCCCAGACATTAGACGATGTTTCTTAAACATAAGTTACCGAATAAACAGAGCCATGGATGTGTACGGGTAATTAACTGCACCAAAACCTGACAGTAACGCCATTACGGTTACTCCAATTACACCAACTCTACTAACTGCCTGCTCCATGGAGAACGTTCCATGTCTGGGACTGACAATCGGAAAAGGATCCCCCACTTTCCAAAACATATATAGATACATGAACCATACTAATATTGACAGTCCTCTTTGCCCACCAGTTCCTGTTGAATATTCGACACAAGGAGCATTAGCATTAACAACCAAATAAATATCTCTCAGGTGAAGGATTAGCTCATAATTACAAATTGAACATCTTAATTGTGCTAAGATTTAACCTACCTAATCTTAAGTTTGATATCACATTGTAGCCTATATAAAATGGAATTAATCCAATCGTCATAAACAAGATACAGTAAAGCGCAATGAACCAATGGAGATATCTTGAGCTGTGCGAACAGAATATTACATGTCATATAAGCACAAATGAATATATTCTTCATACACTTAATTTTACTAACAGTACTAACACAAGTAACTTACTCAGAATCAAGATATCCTAAAATTTCAAAAATGATCAACTCAAATAATGTGCAGGATAAGGCAAACGTAATCGAAAATATCAGTTGAACTAAAGTATGATGAACTTCATAATCTTTGAATAACTGCTTCACGAAGAATATCCATCCTCCAAAGAAAAAAACTACCTGAAACAGAAATAAAATACAAATTAAACTATGAACTTCAATAATTACAAACTAAAAGTGCGTGGTCCTTACTTGAGATCCCAATATAATGACGGTGTCTTCGAACAATCCCATTTTGTAAATAACTCCTGCAGTGGCAGTCCTGCAACTGAAAAAAATATTCCACTACGAACTAATACGATTCTGTGCCATCTCCCAATCCAATCAGTGATCAGTCTTAATTCGTAATGATGGATTTCCGGCGGAATCCCGTCCTTTTTATTCCTACAATCCGATCCAACGACAAAAGGGTGATTCCAGCCGGCACCTAGAACATAGAATGACAGTCAAACCAACCAATTAATTATGGAAATTAATATTCGCTAAAAATGACAAATGATAATTTACAAATAGGTAAAGGTACCTACTGTACTTACGAATGACGAAACAAGTCTCATTGATATTGATATAGTCTCACACAAGTAAATCGAATGTAATTTCAGCAATCATTTCAATATCCAGTCCAATCAGGGGCGAGTTATCACTTACTTACAACTTACAGGACGGCACTTTTTCCCTATCATAAACTTATTAAAAAGTTGTGGTCCCTTCTTTCCAAACTGGAAAAACTTCCTTTCCGGTCCTTTAATACTTTCTAAACTATCACTATCATCTGTTCACCCCGTTGGTCGTCAACCAAAACAGGTGCATGGCTGGAAGGCTGGAATCAGAAAGCTGCTGATGATGCTGATGATGGGGATGATAAGATAACGTGTGTTGTTGCCCGATTGATTTTTTTTGTAAACACACGTATCTGCTTCATTTGAGGTCTTTTACAAGTTACAACCAAAACATATATTTTGTACATCCCCCATCTGCATAATATTATTATCTGCAAGCTAAAAGCAGCGGCGACGCTAATGATTACCGCCATGGATGACAGCGAAGCTTCCCTATCGTCTTCCATTGGCTTGTTCTCATGTACATAATCTCCTTTGGGATGTCCTTTAGCTTCTCGTTTTATATAGATTGTACATACACAGTGCATTTTGAGAATATACACAAGGATATTTGGTACAGCATATACCTAAAGTCTAAACACCAAATGAAGGACCCGAATGATACGGTACGAGTATGATAGTTTTTACTTTATATGATGGATTTTATGTACATCTCGTTTTTGCCCTAGTCTTTTCTTGACTTGACTTCTTGATCTTCTTAAAAGGTTCTTCACTCATGTTCATAAAAGTGTACAAAACTATAATGCTATATGCTACCTGCTCTGTACCGTAAAATGATCATCATCACGATCGGCAAGTTTTTCTCGACATGATGTTGTTGTCATAATTTGGACCTTGTTGCAAAACTATCACAGTTGTGAAAATTTGTGAATCTGTTCAATAATATTGATATCAAAATACTTCATGGTGGTTTGTGACTATACCTTGAGTACTTGAAAGCACAAGGAGGCTTAGCAATCGAAAAAAGTGGAGTAAAAAAAGTGTTAATTTCTAAGGAAGGAAGGTTGAAGGTAATGTGCAATGATTTATTGTAATCAAGACGTTTTGAAATGATTTCAGTGTTGAGTGTGGGATCGAGAGAGTATATTCTATATTAGGTTATAAATAAGATGTTAAGGAACGTTGGTATATAGTAATCATTTTATTATCTTGTGTAGGGAGGGAAAAGGACCTTGGATTTTGGATACTGTTGATGTTCGAATAGTAGCTACTAGCCAGTAGTTAAAAACATTTAAAGCTGAATCAGATACGTGGTAAGCCCTTTGAAATGATGCCTGAAGATGGAATGGGCTTGGGACCCCCACCACAGGGTTTTCAACCACCTCAACCTGTTCCACCACTTGGATCAGGGTCGTTACAAGGCTCTTCGGGAGGTTCTAAAGCTGCATCATCTTCCTCCTCTTTGGTGAGGAAAATTAAATGTTTTTTGAAGTAGAGGTGGGATTGGGAGTTATACGTTGTTAATAATTTGGTTTCTATTTTGAACGCCTGCAGAAACCTAACTACACACTTAAGTACACGTTAGCCGGACACACTAAAGCTGTTTCCTCTGTTAAGTTCAGTCCTAATGGGGAGTGGTTGGCGAGTAGCTCTGCTGATAAATTGATTAAGATTTGGGGGGCATATGATGGAAAGTTTGAGAAAACTATATCAGGCCACAAGCTTGGATTATCAGATGTGGCTTGGTCTTCGGATTCAAGATTACTTGTGTCAGCTTCTGATGATAAGACGCTCAAAGTTTGGGAATTAAGCTCGGTATGTTGTTATTACTGATTACTGGGATTTTTGCGTCTTTTTAACATTAATATAATATTTGTTGGTGTTCTTTTCTGTAGGGTAAATGCATTAAAACCTTGAAAGGACACAGTAATTACGTATTTTGCTGCAATTTCAATCCGCAGTCAAATCTTATTGTTTCTGGATCTGTAAGTTTTTATTATTAATCGTTGCACTCCTGAAATTATGGAAGAATCCTTCTTCTTACTCAGAACAAATTGTTTATAAGGATTTTGTTTTTTAAGTTTGACGAAAGTGTCAGAATCTGGGATGTACGCACTGGAAAATGTCTGAAAACTTTACCTGCACACTCTGACCCTGTTTCTGCTGTTCATTTCAATCGGGATGGATCTCTTATCGTGTCTTCCAGTTACGATGGACTTTGGTAACTTTGAAACAAATAATTGATTTCATTCGTGGCTTTTCTGCCCACATATTTATAATTAAAGCATTTTTAAATTCTAGCCGAATATGGGACACGGCATCTGGACAATGTCTGAAGACATTAATCGACGACGATAATCCACCTGTTTCATTTGTTAAATTTTCCCCCAACGGCAAGTACATTCTTGCCGCAACGCTTGATAACACGTTGAAGTTATGGGATTATTCGAAGGGTAAATGTTTAAAAACATACACAGGGCACAAAAATGAGAAATACTGCATCTTCGCTAACTTCTCTGTCACTGGAGGAAAGGTAAGATGTTAAAGAAAAATTTCCCTGTTTCGTAAATCTTCATTTCGACCATTTTGTTAATGTTGTTGTATTTTGATTGTGCAGTGGATCGTATCAGGATCTGAAGATTGCTTGGTCTATATTTGGAATTTGCAAACAAAAGAAATCGTACAAAAATTGACCGGACATACTGGTACAAACATAATTTATCTTTTTCCTAAAAGTATGAATATGACCGTAAATTATAACTTCTGTTTCTCTTTTAATTAAAGATGTCGTGTTGTGCACCGCTTGCCATCCTACCGAAAATATCATTGCCTCCGCAGCTCTCGAGAATGATAAAACGATCAAACTTTGGAAAAGTGACACCTAATGGAAATCAATTCCCCCACCAAGTGATATGATCGGCGAGGAATGTATTGTGAGTGTCGACGTAAAGACTTTAAACATGTTTTGAAGGGTGTAAAAAATCTCGTTATTGTTACTGCAGTTTGCGATATATTTTTCGGTAAACAGGCTATTTTGTACATTTGAAAGAGCTCTATGTATACAATATACAGACTATCCTTTCGGGTTTTACTGCATCATTTGTAAAAAAAGTGGTTGTTCATTATTCATTATTAGTAATGTTTTTCTATCCATTTGGGTAAACATTTTGTATTGGTGTTACCTGCCCAAAGTGTGAATTTTGTTACGAGTAACTTTAACTTAATAGATTTGTTTAATAATATTATAATTAGGTTGTTTATAACTCGAAGGAGCGGTACTGGTGGACCGTTTGGTGGTTATGTTTTAGTAGTCGACTTAAGACCGGGTGACGGGAGAATGAATAGAACATTTTATACGATTGTACGTGCGATAATTTATTGTGTATCTAGAAGCATTTATAATCTCTGAACTTGCATAATAATGTGTTATTGATTACAATATAAGTTACTTTTGATTTTAGTTTTAAATACACTCAACCAGTTACGTTTACTTTATCGTTAGTTGTAGTAATTACCACATCCTAGGATTTTTGTTCAATCTTATATTCTAAGAAAGAGGTCTGTGCTGAGTGCAGAACGTAAATGAGAGAAAAAAACATTACCTTTATACACAAAATAATGAATTGAGATATTCCTAACAAAGTGGAGTAGTTTTTAAAATGGCAATATTACGGAAATAAACTTTTATTTGGTGGTCCAGCCGTTGTGTTCATGTTAAAATCATGAAATATACTCGTAACATTATATAACGTTAAACTTAGTTTCGTTTTTTTAATATTAAGTATTTCATTGAAGAGTATTAGTGGTACCGCCCCGATTTCTTCAATTGTCTACCTGTCACTTGTAGAAGAAAACAGCAATGATAACTCTATTTCACTTATTTCCATTGATCTAAGTATATATAAATAATAGAAATAGAAACATAAATAAACATTTGTGTTTCTATTTCTATTATATAAATTGCATTTCTACGAGCATTGTTTAAACATTTTATCTTAGCTGAAATCTAACTTTTTCTTCGGTACTACGCAAAATTTTATCTCTAAAACTTGTTTGGTCCCTCGATTTCGCATTGTAATCGATCAAAGTTTAACTACTTGGTCCCTTATGAGTATACTTTTGGTCCCTCAGGGTTCAATTATTGTTTGCCTGTTGATGTGTTTATATAAGTGCTAGTGCCTTTTCTATTTCCGATTTTTGTTGTGTCGTGTAGTAATTAACATTTTATTTTCGCCACCACAAGCTTATGCTGAAGGGTAAAGCTCGGTTGTAGCATCTTGAATCTCTTTCCATCCGATTTTCACATCGTCCAGATTTGTAAATCGGGAACAAATTGCGAAGCGAATAATGTACACTCCTTTCAATTTAGCAGGAACAATATGGATTATTCCACGCTCATTGATACGCTTCAAAAGTTTCTCGTTGTCGTCATTGCTTTTATCCTACAAAAAATATTCAAATTCAAAATGTAAGCGTGGACATTTAATTAGAAGGAGTGTGGAGTAAGTCATATGTACGGTATCAGTTCACTTTCATACCTTCAATCGAAAGCAAACAAGACCCATAATAACTGGGGTAACTATCTCAAATCTGTTATCCTTTCGAAGCATTTGCTCAAAATCGTGTGCCAACTTGATTTGAAGACGAATGTGTTCCTTGATCTTCTTGAGTCCGTAAATCCGCATCACAAACCATAGCTTCAGTGATCGAAATCGTCGGCCAAGTGGAATTTGCCAGTGCTGTTAATAACATTAGGCGTAATATGTAAACGTTACATCTATACTACACGAAGAGAGATGGTATAAAAGCTAGTCTAGACTAGACTTCATAACATCTTTCTACACTAACCCGGTAATCTGGTGCTTTTCCTTGCATATCATGTTTCAAGTAGAATGGATCAACGTTAAATGCATCTACCACCTCATTAGCGTTTTTAATCCACATTGCTAAAAGTACAAGGTATACTTGTAAAACTTGGGTCATAAGGTCAACACTATCAAACGTTTGGGTGACAACTCAAAATGGGGAAGTAACATACCTGAACAATCGAAATTAACTAGCATCCATTTGTGCGGATTGAAGTTAAAAGAATCGGCCTTGTCCATCCCAACCATGAGATAACGATATTCTTCGCAAACGAAAGCTGCGCCTGTTACAATAACATCAAAATGTATTTGTTTAGAAGTTTCTTGAAAGCTAACAGTGAAACTGACTAATGACATTTTAAAACTTTCACAATTTTTACCTGCGTAGGCTGCATCAACATGAAGCCAGACCTCCTCCTCCACACATACATCTCCAATTTCATCCAGAGCATCAAATGCGCAAGAGTTTGTAGAGCCAAGTGTTGCCACAACCTTCATAATTTAAGGCGTATATTAATTAATTAAATTTAAGCATGAAATAAATTTCGGTTAAGTTAAGGCTAATTCAAATGTATTACAAAGAAAGGAATTAGTCCAGCAGCTTTGTCTTTTTGGATTGCAGCCTTCAGATCTGCACCTCTCATTCGCAAGTCCTCATCTGTTGGAATCATTCGCATTTTCACTCCAGCAAGCATTCCTGCTCTTTCAACGGAGGAATGGGATTGCTCTATAGGGTTTTAAAATGAGGAAACATGTAATTCATTGGTGAAAGCCATATGAAGGAGTGATGATGATGTAAGTAATATAAAGTCAAAGATTACCAGAAGTGTATGAAACAAGTTTGCCAATGAAGTTGTCTTCATCAAAACTTCTCGCATTAGAAAGATGCTTTTTCGCAAACCGAGACCGTGCAGATAGAAGAGCTACGAGGGTAGCTTCACTAGCTGTTCCCTATAAATAAACTTTTTTTGATTAGACTAATTAAATACTAAATTGTGGGACATATAGTGTAGCGTGTAGCATTCAAGTTTATGTATCATAAAAAACAGAGACAAAGTCAAACGTCATAAAATATGAACCTGGATAACGCCACCGCCTTTGCCATTGGTAGGCCCACTTAAAAACTCTGGAGGCAAATCAATTGCCTTTCCAAGCCAATCCAAAGTAACAACTTCCAGCTCCGTGCAAGCTGGACTAGACATCCATGTAAAACCAATGCATGCAATGGCTCCACTCAACATATCTGCCACAATTGCAGGGTATGAGTTTGCTGTTGGATAGAAAGCATGAAAGTTGGGAGAATGCCAGTGAGTAACTCCAGGCATGATGACACGCTCAATGTCCTTCATTACATCTTTCCAATCTTCCCCTTCTTCTGGTGCTTCAGCTGGGATTAGATCTTGGATGTAGCCAGGTTGTACAGTAGGCAGGACACGCCTTCAATATGATTCGAATCAGATTAAGGTGATGATGATCAATCTCCCAATCAATCTGCATCATTACTTCCCAAATACAAAGTGCATAGTATATGCATACCTGTCCCGAATATTATCCAAGTACTCGGTGATGTAATTCAGCATGGCTGTCCCGAATTCTTTAAACTCTGCCGATTCCATGTTGCTGTTATTACAAGTTCTAGAATTCCAAATTCAACATCATGTATCTTTTAGCAATATATACATACCTAGCACTATATGCACCCACACAACCAAATACAGAGAAAAGAAAGCGAACAAAGACTATGAAAGAAGCTCACTCAATGATTTAAACATAAGCTCGCACTCAGCTCTACAACTTGCCATCTTTTCCAAGCAGAGTATCATTATCATGAACCAATTCAGTCGATTGTGATATACTATTCCGTACATTGTACATCCATGCACTCTAAGAATTCTCTAAGTACAAGTTCGTTGGTTATGTATCAAATGGCCTATCTACTTTCTCTTCAACAACTTGTGATCGTTTATAAGTAAGTTCAAGATTTATGACTTTTGCACTAGCTCATTCAATCACCTCGCCACACCATTGAAAGAGTAACATGAAATGTGTTCGACACAGTAAACTGCGTCTTCTCATTCTAAATGCTAGCTCATACACTCAAGCACACACCCTAGCCAATGCTGCTCAATTTAAGGTCTATATTGATGGAGAAAGTAAAAGGATCGTGTTCATCATGATTATGGGATGCTGATGTGCTGAATCACTTCACTTTTTTAAGTCATAGAATGGCCTACTATTATTAAAAAGACTTTCTTTTTGTGTCGGTCATACTTGTAACATTTCGAGAGAAAGTCGGCAGGAGAAAGTATAAAGTACCTGTTACACTTTCTCTTCTCTGCTTCCCCAGCAAGTTGAGTATGAGGCTTTGGGCACGCACGGGGGATTATTATAGACCTACCAAGAGTACAGTAATATGCGAAAGTGATGTGATAAAGAATCACTTGAGTGAAGTGGTGAACTACGAGAAATCCCTTTTACTACTTTTTAGACACTTCACTTTCCCATGCTCCCAATTTCCAGCTACTCAATCTCATTGCCATTTTATTTTATTTTATGTATTCTTCCTCGCCCTTTCGCCATTCTTCTTATCAATGTTGAATGTAAAGATTATGATTTAGTGTACTTACTGTGAAAAGAAGAGCCTTATATTTTGTAACAACTGGAAATGGAAGAATGCGAAAACTATGTTAGAAGTTGTAGTCAACAATTTTAACTATTATATCTTGATTCCCTACGTAAAAGTTTTGAAAATGCTTTTCATATAGCAATGCACAATCAACAAACGAATCTTCAATAAATATTTGTATGTGCCGGAACTCTGAACTGAACATTTGAACAGGGAACTTCTTCAAAAAAACACTTTACCTACCGTATAAATTGCTTTTTACATAAGGATTTTATCAAATGTTTCATTGTAAAAATTAAGTTGTACTTTGTAAAATACGTCATCCATGTAGTAAGTTTAGCTTTCCTTTTTAGTTTACTTTGTATTATGCCTTCATTTTTATGAAATCTATGAAATCACGCTCTGAGGGAATTCGGAGAAATTTTCATCGTTGTGTAAAATGAACTTTCTATGCAGTGATTATAATTATCAATATATACCATTCACTATGTATAAAATATCTGCAGAAAAGTCAAGAGTAGACACACATCTGTAGAATTCTTTGATTTATTTGGCTAAAAGCAATTATCCGTGTAGGACTGACAACACAATTATATTTACATACCTGTTGCGTTACTTTCCTAGAGATGATTGAGACAAGGGGTTGATTTGGTCGGATGTGAAAATGCAAGTCCAAAGTTGATTTCTAAATGAACGATCAATCCTGTTTCTCGTCAGATACCAGTTTACTTCAATGTAATCAGATCAGTAAACTACAACAAGAGTAGATAGTAACTAATGGTAGACTGAGATGCTATCAAATTTAACAAAAGATTCACACTTCTTCGCTTAAAACAAAGTTCCTAAAATGTTAGGGTTTCAGAAAGAAAGTCATAACACAACAGCGCAGCAACGCAACCAACGCTTGGACAACTGTTCACACCCAAGAGTTTGGAGTAGAACTAAGTGCTGATGCAGCAGGTAGCCCAGAAGAAATCTCAGTCTCAGTCAGAATTTAGAACTCACTCTGCCTTCGATAAAAAAAATTCTCCAGAGGCGAGTAGAGTTACAAAGAACAGTAAGACAGCCAGACAAGACTGAAAGGTCTTTAAGAAGAGCTGCATAAAAGACAGATCTACATAGATCTCTTTTCTACATATATCTATCTATTGCCTGTGGTGTACGTTCATTGCTTTTGCAACAGTTGCAGAAAAGTGTGAAGAAGAATATAGCAGTTTATATAGCAAGCAGCTCTGGAAAGTTGTAACTTCACAAATGGAAACTGAAACTGGAAGGTGGTGTACGATTGAATGCGTTTAAGTACGATCAACTGTAACTCCTTGCTTATATCTATATCGTACTCGTATCGTACTTTCATAGTAATCATAATCTTTTGATTCTTTGGATCTTGATTCCAGTCCAGCTACATACATGAGCTATTCATCTATTTTGACTTTTTGTACTAGCTTTTCACCCAAACGTATCATTATTATTGCATCATACATATTTATCGTCACCCCTTTTAACTTTATAACTGAAAGCAAAAACTTCAAAACTTACATTCATGGGTCAAAACCTGAAATGCAGGGGCAACAATTTAATAAAAAATGACAAAAATACCTTTCGGTTAGAAATGGAATGCATGCATTAGAAATGGGAATGCATTGTTTTATGTTTATATGTATAGAATAATGATACAAGCTTTTAATTACTAATCATGCTTCAATTATATCAATATTTTACTGCCACATATTTTCAAAAGCCAAAGCCCACATGTTACGATTCTGAAGCTTTTGGTTTGTTAGTTAGAAAACCAATTTGTTTCAAAACAACAATGACCAATTCGGATTTCGGATACAAATTACCATATTATGTATTATGCTGTGAAGTGAACATACCCAAACTATAAAAATTGAGATCATGGAACAGAAGTTCTGTTACAGAACTGAACTACGATATATAAACTAGACTTAGACCTACGGATGAAGTGTGTTGTACAACATGAAATGAAACATGAAATACATGGTTTTAAAACCCTGTCTGTTTGATTTGCACATGGCATGCATTATATGAAATGCGCATCTAAATCTATCATCACCTATTGATAAATTTTATCAGAAGAAAGATATGATAAATTTTATTTTTGACGGCATCTGGAATTCTGGTATCATGATAACTCGAACTGGAAGGAGGAAAGTTTGGTCTATAGATGATAAAAAGTGTCTGACAGCTAGCTCCTTAAGACTCAAGACGAACATGACTACTATGTAAATAGTTGCTGATCTAAGAAAAGAAACTACGACGGCAGTTTTACTGATATAGAATAATATGAAAAGCTGTAGATTGCAGATACACTGGAAGTACATTTTGATGGATGCATACAATGATAGCCGCAGCTTAACTAGCAAGTTTTGTACCTTCTTATATGCAATGCATCAAGAGTATCAAGACACAAAAATACAAGATCAAATGTCTGGATTAAAGAAAATGAAACTCCAGACGATGACTACTTCTATTCATGCAGCATTATCTACCACTACAACAATCTTATTTTACAGTCTTTAATCTTCTTTATTACGAGCACATTATCACATCAACTCATTCAAAATATCTATATTATGTGGATGATTGAGTTATGAGTACGTATGCACGTAGTGATTGTGATTCCATCCAGTTCATGAGTTATTAGACTTGCCTCAATTTTGACCCAACTTCCGAAAGCAGGTCAACATATTGATGTATATAGAAGCAGTACGGTTGGGGCATTAAATGTGTTACAAAAAGAATGTCATGATCATGAAAATATAAACTTGCCTGTCTTTATATAATACGAGATATGCATTGTGCATGGGTTTATATAAACCCAATTCAATTCATAAAAATGATCCACTTTTGATTTCGCATGATAACCTTGTTCAACACTACTAACTAGCCTGAATCGCATCGCAAAGTCGTAAAGTAAAAGAGACAATCTAGCTATTGCTGAGGAAGAAGTTAGTGCTTTCCAATCGCAATATTCGCAATACATATACAATACAGAACATTACGGATGACAGGCATATATGCGCACGGCACAACACATCCTAAACCCCTAACAATTAAGACATGCAAATTGCAATTACAACTTAAGTGTCTTCCAGTAGGTCGTTGTCGGTACGGTATGAACATGACCTACAAATAACTGTCAATACAGAATTATGGGCTTTCTTGATTGACGAATTTTGTAAGTTCAGTTTAATGAATTGAGCCTTCAAGAGGCAAAATCTTAATGCACGTTTTGTGCAGATTTACAAGACAGTCGAGAGTGCATTTACAATTTAAAAAAATGTTGACTGAAACGTAAAAGCATGCGTTCGTATGTTTGGAAACCCTAACGGTTCTAACCCATCAGTTTGAATGGATTTAATATGATGGTGATTTATAAAGTAAGTACTTTTTGGGGGTTTTGAAATTTTCCAGGTTTTATAGTTCTTTCTTGAAATTCCAGATGATTATTACCTGAGAGTATACTCTCAGATTATTACCATTACCGTTAAGTTACCCCATTTTCTTGGCCTGTTGTTGGCTTGGGTGTTTTCTCTTTGTCTCTCGGAGTTTCTACTAAATTCAAGCAGGTCAGTGATCTGAGAAGCGTAGAAGTCCAATGCATCATGGATAATGCATCCACATTCCAAATCCAAAGCACGCATATGACCGTGTGTCTGTACTCTGTACCTCTTATAATATGCCTAAAAATGTTGAAGCTTTTGATGATGTTGGATGTCCGATGTTCATAATGCTCTACATTGACTTTACGCCATGATCCACAATCTTTATCTCATCACATTCACTTGGGATCTTTAAAATTGTGCGATTGCACAAACTACAAACTAGGAGATTTGAATAAAGGATGAAGGAATCATACATATTATACTGGAAACAAAGTGGGGTGTCCATGAATGAAGTCGTAGTTTACGTAGTCCGTCAGAGCTCGCTGTGGTATGGTGTTGGTGTTGTTCATCACAACACACATCACAAAATAGAGCACACAAAAATATATGTACTCCGATGTCCCAATTTTGATTAAAAAATATCCTTCCTTCATGTCGAATGTTAGACTCATAAGTGATTTTAAGGTCAGGATTACGAGTACACTGTTGTAGTTCTATAGTAAAAGCTTGCTGAAGCAACAATTTTTGTGAATTTACGTTATTCGATTTCCATTGTCAATTGTGTGAGGTTTTGTCGGATTTTTCCAGAGTAATTAACATTGATAAATTTAGGGTTTAAAAGAACGTCATTGTTTCTGTATTAAATTAAATTTTCATTCAACTTTAACATTTAAGCGTTACCCAATTTTCAGTTTTATGAATCATTTCTTTCGTGATTTATCTATCGTCAATCGTAGCAGCTTCAGCCTTCGTAGGTGGTAGGAGTTGAAATACTATAGAAGTCTTTCTTCTAAAGAACCGTTATAAATTTTTCTTCGTCCGTTTTCATATTCAACATACATTGCATCTCTTGCAGTCATAACCAACAACCAATAATCCGTATCAAATTATCAATTATCATCAACCAATAAGTTATTGGCAATAACTATTAACTATTGAGGCTTGCAAAGTGTCAAAAGTGGATAGTGAATGTGTGCATCGAAAAGCATTTTCACTCAAACAAAATCACGAATGTTTTGATTCAGTACATCCATTCACCATTTGCTCAGAAGTTGTCCTTAAGTCATTATCACCCACACCGGCTTTTAACCATGATGGAGCCTTTGAGAAATGAAAATGCAGTTGGTGAAGGTGGATGCAACGGTAGCGGCACTAATAACCAGTCGCAACAAAGCCGAAGCCAAAATGGACTGGAAACTCTTGAGGAATATGGGAATATGGGTCTGATGCAGTGTAATTTGAATTACATACAAGATATATACAAGTCTTATTTGATTTATTGCCTTCCATCTTCTTGCCGGATGTATTTCATTCTCTTCCGTTCTCCTGGTTTTCCACTCTTTGTTTTTCCACTTTCTGCGATTTTTTGCATTTGTGACTACATGTATAATCTATGCCACATACCTGACAAGACAGGGACACGGAACTCAAAACAAGAAATATGCCAAATGATTTTCAGGTACCGACGATGGGGGAATTTATGGAAATAACTATATGACTGAAGAAGCTCTATTTACGTATGAGGACTTGTGCTCTGTTGGAGCCGCTGGTATCGATGGTTCATCCCACTACTTATCACTGCCAACCTTGACTGAATTAGAGAATGACAATGAACCAAGCTGGCAAGGGTTCATCCCTGTCAATGCTAACACGAAGCAAATTCAAGGAAATGAAATTCGAACCAGTGGAGGTGCCCATAATGTATCTGGCCATTTCGTAAAATATGTGTCAAAGGATGGCATAATCTCTGGCTCCAACGAAAGTTCTCGGGTTTCTGAAAACGAACATGGAAACGAGAGCCCTCCAGTGCATACTCCAACATTTCACTTGATTGAAGTTCAAGCTAATAATTCTAGTCCTGCAGCAGGAGCCTCCGCCCACGTTAATGCAAAACAAACTACAGCAGCTGCCACTGCTACAGGGAAAGTTCGGAAACCGAGGGGAAGGAAGCCTAAGGCTGTGAAGGAGGCTGAAGCAGCGGCCGCTGCTGCCGCGGCAGCAGCCGAGGAAATGAAGAATCTAAGTCAAGGTAGCTCTGCTGCATCACCCAGGAATGACGGAGAACGTATTGAATACACGCCGAATGTGGTAGTCCATCACAAAACAAATAATGGACATCAGCAGGGATCTACAGCATTCAGCAAAAATGTTTCAATCGTGAAACAAGAAATGAGCTCACACGGCACTTACGCCCATGAAAAGGTTTCTTTGGAAAGGCTGGCTTCTCAGGATCGAATGGAGGTCGTAGCACGCATGAACGGCAATCCAATGGAGTGCAATAGAACTGGTCCAAGTGGAGCAACCGCTTACCATTCTGCTTCAACTTTACAATCAAAGTTTCGGGACAATGGTTTCGTGTTGGGAATGAGCAAACATCTTCCAGAAAGTGGACCAACAGGTGGAGCCATTCATGTGCAAGGAAGTAGCTATGAAAATCGCTTGGCTTATCAACAAAACTATCCCAGATACGGGAATACGGACGTTACTTCTGGTCTGCTCAATAATAATTCTCAACAGCTTTATCGTGGTGAACAACAAGTTGGAAGCAAAAGCCGTCTTGATCAATTTATTACAAATAGGATCTCAAGCGTTGGAGCACCGAAACGATCCGTTGTTGCCCCCTCATTAATCCAACGTAATCTGGGTCTCTACACTCAGTTGACAGCCCCAAAAAAATTGACAGCCCAGTTTGATATGGAAAACCAAAAATTGAGTCATGAAAAGTGGAAACAGTTTCCGAATCCTAATCTCAACCAAAGGAGTCATGCTTCCAATGGCTTGCCTTCAGAAATGGGTAATCGAATTTATGGAAACTCACCTATGCAAAACTTGCGAAAGAGTATGGATACGATTCGAGATTTTGATAAGAATGTTCCGAATGGCCACGATTCTGGTGTCGGTTTACGAGAAGAAGCAGTTCCTAATGGTCTGCTGAACGACGAAATGATGCATCAAGTTAAGTACCAGCAGGGATTGGGTAGTGCTGATCTAAGCAAATTAGAATACGAAGCTGTTCGCAACTTACAAAACAACCGGCGAGCATATGCTGGATATGGACCAAATCCTTCGGTAAACTTGAATAATTTGTTGCGTATGCAAGCCCGTATTCAAGACTTAAGTACAAAGCTGTGTGGCTCAAGTGAGGAAATCTACAATTTGAAAATGGTAAGCATTGAGAACTTAAGCACTAGGTTTATGTTATCATTCGTTGTGTAACCTCAAATGTTTAAGGGTATACTTGAATTCATTTTTGAATTTGCTAACCGGCTAAGCTAGAATCGGGTTTGTGTAATTTTTAGAAAATCCATCTTCTCGTCAAGTTAAATAAGAACTTAGCAATGCGAGTAAACTTGGCTGAAGATCAGTCTGAAATATTGAAGTTAAAGTTGCGTGAAAATATGCGCTCCCGTAAATATCGTGGTATGATACCTTCCCTCAATCTGAGCTCCTTTTACGATGATGAGCCCTTACTTGGTGACGATTTTGATACTTTGGCTGGATTCAATGAGGACCGTGGAAGAACATTTGTAAGACATGGAGACGGTGCAATGATTCCGGATTGGAAATACCAGTTTGATGCTGTAACTCAAAATCAGGGAGATTCCCGTTTGGGATTGCGCCGACAAATTGAAGTGGACGAAAACTCAAATCGGGACTTCACGACCTTGAAAAGAGAAGCTGAAAATTCACCAGATATGACTCCCCGTAAGAAGTTTTGCGCTTCAACCAAAGATGAAGATACTAACGAGGTTTGAGTCAAAATCGAAGATTTCAGAAATCCACGAAAATTCATATTTTTACTGGGATAAAATATGATAACATAACATTGACTTCTTTTCATGTTACTTTCATTTAGGCGGTAGTGAATAATTGCTCATCCGATTCTGATGTCAAGTTGTTTCCAGAATCAAAGAAAGAGAATTGCAACAAAGAAGCCGACAATTCTTCATATTCAAGCATGGTTGATATTGTAGCCTCGACTGCTCTGGTAAGTGATTGAACATACAATAAACTAAATTAGTTGTATGGATTTAATAACTTAATCTGTTCTGTTATCGGTATATCTCATCTGTTACAACCATTTTATTGTCACAGTATGTAAACTCATATAACAGAGGTGTGTAAAAACTTCCTTTTAGACTTCCTGACTGCAGTGCAAAAAGTAAACTATTGGTTTGTGTAATTGTGTATGTAGGATGAAAAGAAATTTGAGGGGCCGGTCAGGTCGGCTATTCAGGTGGAGCGAGAGTCAACCAGCGATTGTGGAATTGAAGGAATCCGAAGTATTGAAAGTTCTTCTAGCCCAAAGTCTGAGAAGAGTGCTTGTGATACCGTAAGTTAATTGTAAGCAATCTGCAATTTATCATGCAAATGCTTTAAAACTCACGATGTACTTATCACACATGCAAGCAGTCCCGTGTAAACGGTAATACAATCCCAATAGAATGAATAAGATACGTCTTAAAGATCGTCGTCTCAACTTTATATTTCATTGAAATCAGGCTGACAATTTCAAAATACGTCCGAATCAAACCTTCATTATAGGTGCCATTATCTCAAGCCTCAAACATTCCTTTAAGACTGCTGTTATGCATGATATGATAGTAATGATGAGGCAAAAAGTAATATATTTGAACACACCAAGGTACTGCGTAGTTCAGTGCATGCACAACATGATTGGTGCACAATTAAAATCTCCTTTTCGATTCCACAGGACATAATACCATCGGATTACTCTGAAAATACTACTTCCACAACATTTGACTCTCCGTTAACTGCAGGAGTTCGGGCTAATCCGTTTGGAGAAAGTGAGCTTTCTTTCAAAAATAACGGTTTCAACGACCCTCAAATGCAGTTGCTCTTGTAATTTAGAAAATAGTAATATGGGACGATATGATTGCGTCTTCATCTTAAGATCTGACTTGAAACGTATTTTTCAATTTGTAATCTATCTTTATTGTTTTAAGGTTTATTACTTTTATAGTGCCTGTGAATAAAAACGTTTAACTTTATCACTTTCTATTTAAATATGCCTTTCCTCTTTTTGTTTGCTGTACTGTAAGAATGTCATCCTGTACAAACTCAAAAAGAAAGCTTTTGTAGGATCTTAAGAATGTATGGTAGAGTAAGTGAGTGTTGAGTGGTAGAACGGTAGAAGATAGATTGCAAGTAAAAGTGTTTGAGTGCGTAACATAATATCAAATATTGGGCATCGATCTATCATGATTGCGTTTCCAGTTCTAACTTGCCATTTTAGAGCCAAGCCAGGAATTACTTTTAGCTAACTAAACCAGATCTTCACACATTTTTCGTAATCAGTAATATTCTAGAAAATGTCAAGAATGACAACGAATAGAGATTGAATTACTTATAGCCGGTAGAAAACACCTTAACCCCCAAGTTTTGGAAACACCCTACCCCATTAAATTTTTTAAAACAAAATGTACTGAAAAGTTCGCAAAATGTTCGGATTGAAAAGTTCAAAATACGTTCGAAATTTCATCGAAAAGTTCAAAAACCACGAAATTTCATTAAAAAGTTCGAAAAGGGTTAGAAAAAGGGTGTTTTGGGTGCAGATTTAGAACATTTTCCAGGATTTTTGAATGATCCAAGATGTTTTGCGAGCTTAAAATTTTTCACAAACAGAACGGATATTCCCTATTGAGACGGATGCGGAATTCCACCCCTGCGAATGTGGGTGAACCTTCCAATGCTTGAGACAATTAACTACCTTAACCTCCTAAGCCGAAAATATGCATGCATGTACGAGTACTAGCCAATTCGTAAGTGACACCTAATTGTTAAGTTTTTTATTTTTTATTCGTAATTCATTTCATTTGATGACATTAATTACTCTTATATTACAATACATTTATAAGTTATTATCTGTAATTTTCTTTGATTAATTAATCATATCTGAACTTACTAATAAAACAAAATTCTCCCATAATATAAACAAGTCACATACCACGAATTACTGGGCTCAAAATTAGGTTATCAATATTATCTTATTCATTATTTGTAATTCTCACTCAGTTGGTGCAATTGAATGATAAAAAATAAATCAAACATATTTCTTGACACACGGAAATCTTGCCTACTTTAGATATTATCACCATCCACTATTTTACGATGAGACCCCTCTATATTATACTCACTAGTGCACTTGATCGACTCAAACAGTTCCTGATAATTTCTATTTTTTAATTGGTTAGTCATTTATTGCAACAACCAATACTTAGTTTGCAGTGCTGCTCGAGATAGAAAATTATTAATTTATAAGTTTATTCGTACTGTGCTATTAGAACCATCATGTAGACACCAGCCAACAAAGCAATAATTTCCTTAACACTTTGAAAAAAACTGGAGTCGTGTAAAAGCTCGGGTATGACAGAAACTGTAGCAATATAAATAAAACCTCCGGCAGTGAACGGAAGTATCCATGTGGTCGCTGATTCCCCTATTTGAAAAATGAAAGCATTTATAATCATAACAATCTTCGACAACAACTAAAAATAGAAGTCTCAAACTTACCTTTTCCTTCTGCTAGAAGGGACATCACAGTTCCAGATAAAGCACCTAACGCGGTAATCAACTGAAGAAATATGGCCTTGAAAAAAGAATAACATCATTTAATAAGTAAACTCATCAACTGGGTCCCCCAACGTAGATAAAATAAAAATTCATTTTCGATATTTCATTTTTATTAAATCGTTGAATCTTACTCAAGATCAGTAGAATTGGTATTAATATAAAATATTCTATGTTTACATACCTTCTTCTTGCTACATCCTGACTGAATTAAGATGGCAAAATCTCCGATTTCATGTGGCACTGTCAAAGAAAGAATGGAATTCTTCAATTCTAATTCCGCTACTTCGTTGGCATTAAATATGGATAATGTTTAAAGTATCAGTAACCTTCATGCAGCAAGATAGTGAAAGTTGTAACGATTCCAACAGAACGTCCACCTAAATAAGAGGCACCTACAGCTAAGCCATCAGTGAAATTATGCAGAAAATCAGCAGCTAGATTCAAATATCCAGCAACTCTGATATCATCAACCACCTCTACTTCTGAAATATTTTAACAACAGTTAACAGTTAAGCAAAGAAACTTGCCACTTATGATAATAAAAACATCCCAATGTAAGTATCGTACCTTTCTTTTTCTTTGGTTGAGATTTGCCCTTCGACTCCGACGAAGCATTTTTTGTCTTCGGACTTGTATTGCCGTTTTTACCACCTTCCTTTTTACTTTTCTTCCCTGAGCTTTCTTCTCCATCAGTCTTAACTTTGTCAGTAGTGGGTGGAGGAGTATCAGGAGCTGAATGGGAATGACCATGCCCTCCTTTCATAATACGTATCAATTTTTCCACCATTAGAAAAGTTATGATTCCAACTAGGACCCATACTCCTACGCTCAAATCGTGTCCATGAAAATCCTCAGCACTACCACCTACAAAATAATATGACAGATTCATAGATTTTATTAGTACGACGAGTCTACAATTAAACAGGAGGTATTACATGCTGACTTTGATACCTTCTTTGGGAGCGTCGTGAGAATGGCTATGGCTATGACTATGACCGTGATTGTCATCACCTCCTTTCGCCAAAATAGCATGAGGAATTAAATGAAGGAATGCATCTCCTAAAAGGCCTCCACTGGCAAAAGACAGCAAAATTTTTAGTAGATTTTGCTTTTCTTTTGAGTTGTCCAAAGGTATAAGAAATAAAATAAAAAATGGAGCAGCGCTAATAAGGACTGTAGATCCTATGGCTTCAAGCCATAAGTTGGGATTCCTAACAGACTCGGTAGTGTGTTGCTGCTCTTTTGATGCCTCCTCATGTTTGGCACTGCTGTCTGCGTGGTGGTGATGATGAGGTTCCTCAATAGATTTTTGTTTCTGTTTTTGGTTAAAAGATTCAAAATCATTAACGTGCTGAAAGAATCATCACACACAATCACACAATAGAAGGTGTCTCTTATTAAGAGCTTACAGCTTTCTCATTGGCAGCCTTTGAGTACCGGTACGCAGGGCTTTCTACATGCTCATCGTCATGATGGTGATGATCATCATGCGCATGCTCATGACCTCCATGAGAATGAGAATGTGAGTCAACAGTTCCGAAGTTAGATTGAAATACCCAAAGAAAGATTAATACAACTGCGAAGACATACAAACACTGTCTTATTGTGCTGCCCATGCCTTTATGGGAGTAATCGTTAATATTTCTTATTTTCTGCTTAGAGGAATCGTTTGAGGACGGATTTGGAGATGTGTCAGATCCGCCGCGTTTCCTCACTTCTGCTTCTTCGGAAGGCATTGTCTTATAATGCGTAGAATCCACGTTTACTATTAATTGGATGATTTCCTCAAATGGATTAAACTGGGCCCATAGAAATCTATCGAAAACTGCTACTTTCCTAATGGAACTCAGCGATGCGACTGCACTCGTGGACCTCCGGCAAACTTTGTGTCATAGCCAGCAATCAGAGGATGTCTTCAAAATTTAATTATGCAGCAACGTAAAAAGGGGAATCGACCTACAATAAACAATCAATAAAAACCAGATACGATTAGAAAAGAAGAATAACTAGATACTGTCATATCACAGACATATATTGCAAACTGTCTGGGCATCAATCACTCACTTAAATTAGTTCATTGGTACACTATAATATAATACACACACATTAAAATCACAACAGGTTTACTGTGGACGCGTAGACGTGATTTTGTTTCTATTGATGTTAATATTTTTGTAATGAAAAATTGTTTTTGTGGAATCAATCAGAATTGTGGAGAGGCAGTGGAGGTATAATACTTCCTTCTGTCCTTGACATTTGCAATCTTTACATGTTTGAAAAAGATAAAATGATGGATGATGGATATAATATTGGATAATTCAAAAAGAAACTCTTCATCCATAAAATCAAGTACATGATAATCTCTTGCTTATCAATCATGAATGAATGATTGCAGTATTGAATGTGCGTTCGATCGATAATCGTAAATCGAGTAAGGCAGCACGTTGTAAGATATGATGATGTGGATTTAAACTAACATACCTACACTCACAACAGCAGTTTACCTGGCCTGCTTGACAAAATCATTTGGCTGGATCTAACAAACGCTAATCATCAAGTGCAAGCAAAAAGCACGTTTTCGATTACTGATTACCTTTAAATTATCCAATCGCTATTGCTGAATGCACTTGATAAGTTTGAAGTCAAAATGTCAGAGCTGATGAAATTAATTTTAAATCTTGCTCAAATTGTGGAGTAGTTATTTTGTATTTGCGGCTTGGATTTTTTAAGTCAAATCTACGACAAAGCGTACAGCAATATATCTTACTAATTAAAAGCTATATTGCATTAAATTGGGCAAGACCTTAAGACATGATCAATGACAAAAACACAAAGCAAGGTTGCGTTCCATTCTTTGTTCATTTAGATCCTATTCATACATCTGAGATCTAAAAAATATTTTAATAAAATAATTACGGCATTACGAAATGCAATGCAGATGATGCTCTATTCCAAGTAATTAAAAACCTTTTCCACAACACAAACAAAATGTACGAAAAACACAAGGTCGTACTTTCACTTTTGCCTTCAAATCTGATTGTGATTGTCGATAATCGATAACTGATAACAGAATGACTATTGTAAATGATAATATAAATATAAATAATGAATAAAGAATAATGGTAAAAATGCATAAATCATAAATAATCACACTTCTTTTACACTTCTAACTTTTACACTCTAAATAACTACCAGACCACAATCAACAATCGAGATCTACTCGTTCAACATACTCGGTACTCAGTTGAACCAGAACCCTGGCGAGTAATAAAATGCACATTAACAATGCGAACGCCTTACATTTATGTATGTTGTCTAGGTAATAACAATGTCAGGTAAATGAGCGTCCTTTCGTCTTGTTGTTTATCACATTGCTAATATGTACACGCTATTGTCAGCCAGGGTTCTGGCTCAACTGAGTACCGAGTAGTTCTGTTCTAATTATAATTATTTATGATGTTCTATTTCATATTATTTTCACTCCAAGAAAGTGGCTTTCACTCTCTTATCTGGGATTGTTGTTGTTTTAAACGTAAACAAAACAAAATCCATTTGTGATTTGTATATCATGTTGTTGATCCAAATCCAAATACACCAGTACCGGTGTAAATACACATACTAGATACAATAATTTTAGCAAATAATAATATTTTGCAGTATCACCTGTCATTTGTGTTGTTGATTGTAAGTAATTTAAACATTTTCGTTCGACATGCAAAGGTGAAAGTTTTAAAACACTTTTTTCAAAAAGAATACTTTCAATTTCTCTACGTTCGACTCCTCTTTCAACTTCAACTCAATTGGAAATATGTTCAGCTCGCAGCTGCTGTCAAATGGAAAATGCACCTCTACAATCTACAATACGAAACGACGCGACTGAATCACTCACAATTCGCAAGCAATATGATTCGGCCTTTCTTTTGTATGTTGTACCGAAACCTAAAAAGAGTTTTGTTCGATTTGTGGTACAGAATACAGACACAGAACTGAGAGCAGTCGAAGACTAAAGACAGAAGAGAATCAATATCTGCGGTTGCTGTACAAATTTGCTAACATCCTAAAAAAGCGTGTAGTTTTTGCGTGCTAAAAACTTGGCATGCGACAGTAATATTTTTATATTGTTGGTTGGTAATTTGGCAAAGATTATGAAAAATGTATGAACACATTAAATCGGTGTGCGTCATTTATCCTGAGACCTGACCCTTAACATATTCAAAAGGGTATCAGGTATGGTAAATAATAGTAAGGTGAAATTGCGAAAACCTATTTCGAACCACGTCACACGTGCACAACTTCCAATTAACTTTTAAGTTTACTTATAATAGTATTCATATAATTAATTATGATTTACCTTCGGCCTGCTGAGATTTGCGTTGGTGTGTATGGCTATTTCACTTGCCACCTGCAGAATGCAGACCGAAATGACGGGATATGCGAGTTTTGTGCTTATGACTATGAGCGTTTTAATTTTTCCATTCTCCATACATAAGCATCATGTACATTGAGCACATCCAACATCCGTGGCAATGCAGCCGATTCTTCAAAGATCATGATAGGCAATGAATGAGATACAGACTGACGGACACGGACGGAAGGAGATGTACAGAAAGACTTGCTCTCATAATGTTTGTGTTATGCTACTGGGAACGAGTATATACATAATATACGCTAATACGCTCACGCTCATCAAAGTCATCAACTAAAGCTGCTGTCGTTGCAACAGCAGGTTTTTTGCTGTGCATTGACACAAGTCAAGAGTAAGAGCGTAAGAGCAGAGCTTTCAGCTCATAATCTCCATTTCCTTTCCGGTTGCTAATGTTCCACGTATCCAAATCCAAGTCTAAAACGCATCCTCGCCAAAGAAATTGTATAACTCACGTACTCCATGCATTTTTATGGAGGTTCATAATCCTCGTTTAGGCTTTTAGGAAACGAAACACTGATCCGATAGAAAGCACATATACCTTTACAATAATAAAAATGTATAATGAGTTAATGACACTATTAGATTCTGCAGATTCTGTTAATTTCTTGTATATTGAGAAATATTTATAAAGACTTCTTTGTGTTTCTATATCCATATGGCTAAATGTTTTTAATTACTGCCACTATTCAAAAATACACGGCTTATTTGTAACCTCGAGGTTTTATCATGTCAAGAATAACATGATTAAGCAGAATATTAATACTTCGATGCATAAAACATGGTACATAAAACAGGGTCAACGTAAAATAGTGAATCGTATAAAAAAAGTTGGTATACTACTGGTATACGTAAGGCATTAGCCCACGCTTTCCACAATGCAATGACTCATGATGTCTCATGATTTAAATTATTTAAATTACAATGATCCGTACAAATGATTTAGTTTAGTATTTAGAAATCCGTACAAATGATTGAACAAGTTTTAAAATTGAGTTTATTAACTTAAAACGACTAACCAAGACAGTAGAAAAGTTTAGACTGCATCAAATTGTCAACGTACAAATTACTTGTATGATGCGTATATGTTTTCATATTCTTTGTAATTATATTCTCTAAAGGGTACATCAAAAGTTAAAACTCCATAATCCTTAGCTTTTTCGATGGCAATAAGAAGTTCCTCCTGCTTTTTCCTACACACTCCAGTTTTATTCCATCCCAAAATCTCCCCATTGAAAGGGGAAATAAACTGTTTGAGCAGATCAGCATTTCGGTAATCTACTACCAAATATTCGTCTCTGCAAATCGGACAAGGATTTCCTGTTGTTAACACGCCACCTCTCTGAAATAAATGCCAAAAGTGCATATTTATCTTTATCACTGATCATTCAAGATAGAGATCACTGATAGATTATAAATGAACTAAAGTCAAATCGCATGTAAGGTATTGGCCTATTAACTAACAATGCAAGTTCTTCGGGTTTTTGTCGGAGCAAATTGTCCAGGAAAATTTCGACGGTAAAGAACCCATACAGGTGAATCGCCATAGGTCTCCTTGTATGCTGAAAATAAAAATGTACAATACCATCAATTATCATTGTTGAGAGTAGCATCACGTAACATCAACATATAATATTTTTTCATTACCGGCACTTTTCAAGTATCTCAAACTAGTTTCCAACGGTATGATTTTCGTTCGGTCCTTAGACAAGTGCCTAGCTACTTTCTCTTTTTCCCTTCCTGATCCTTTTCCTGGAAATGACCTTTTCCCTTCCTCTTCAGCATCCTCCCGTGGTTCGGGCGTAGCTTCTTCTTCCACTCCATTGTCTTTGCTCTCCTGGCGCAAGGGATAGTACACTGACACTCCTCGTTTGAACTGACGACTAATTACCTGATGATGATGATTGAAGATTTGAGAAGTTGGTACATATAATACTTTGGATTTTGATGGTGACCCCTCTTGTTTGTCACCCTTATTTGTTCCAAATGACTGGGAGTGGTGATTACTGCTACTGCAAAACCTTAAAAAACTGCTGGAACTAAAGGAGGCATGGAGTCGTGAAGTAACTACCCGAGCTGTAGCTTCAAAGCATTTCGATCCCTGGTAAGCCAACGACGGGAGCATGGTGGTGACTAATAAATAAATATCTCAACTAAACTACCCTTGGTGGCTATTGTTCCAAGTTCCAATTCCTGTACTGGTGACTGGACGGGTATACTAGACTGTATCTAGTTGAAAAAAAAACAAAAAATGCATTCATTAAAAAGTGATCGTGACATTGGATATCAGATTGCAATTACATATTTCTACCAAGTACCAAGGCCAAGTAAAGCCGTGCGTGAGATAATTGCACAAGAGAATTTTATTAAGAATCTTAATTTAAGATTATTAAGAGGTCAGAGGTGTAACGTAAAATCAAATGTCAAAGTGTCAACGCTTTCATTTCTGAGAGAGATTCTCCCCGGTCACGTCACCGGTAGTCAGTGTCAGTAGTTGGTAGTAGAACGTATCTTTATATTACGCCTTACAGACTCGGAATTTTACCTGAAAGTCAACCGTGTGTTGTACATTGGATCATAAAGGACAATCAACAATGGTCAATGGTTAGGTTAAATGTGGCGTATGGTAATTAGCCAACCTGTCTTTCCTTTTTTATAAATTCGAGAGTTGTAAGTTTAAATTTGAAGTTCTTTTCTATCTTCTCTATCATAAAAATTTTACCAATAAATGAACGTTCTGTTGACTGTCACTGTGCACTGTGTGCGTGTAACATGTAATGTGTAAGTGGTAAGGAAACTCAAGTACTCATAAGTTGTAAGTAATATACCTTGTGAAATGGTTGGTAAAACTGAACCGAACAACACAGTAAGTAAATAGGTCACAGGTAACTCATCTTTTCAAAAACAATTAGTGACACTAGATTATTGCATGCTGATAGTTTGATATTGATAGATTTCTTCCGGTGTCAGACGCAATCCTCCTAATAGTATAATAAGTTTCATTTGAGCATGAACATGCTTTTACCACCACAAACATCAGCTGATGCTTATGTCTCTCTTTGTTGCCCCGTAATATCTCAAAGCACGCTTGATTTTATGTACAAAGTACAAGGCAATTTTTACACTATGTACATTGTACACTACCTACAGCGAAGTCTAATCTTTAGTAGTCGTATTTACGTTCTTATCTCTACATACATTCACACTCAACATCATGCTGCTTGATTTTATGAATGTTATATATTTAACATTGTAACTTTTATATAAGATTTATATAACATTGTAACTTAAATATATAGTAGAGTAATTAAGGTGGAGATTGGGACGTTTAAAAGCATTTTCAGATTCTAAAAGCAAGGGGAATCATTAAGTGACATCGTGTCATTGACGTATTTTAATCTCCTTGCACTTGGTTGGAGTGGAGGCATTTCAAAGATTTCATGCGTCATAAGAATACACGCGGGTTGAAAAATCAATCCTGCCTCATTCAAATGTCAAATATAAATGAAAAACCAAGAAGTCGGCATCGACAGGAAGTTTTTTTTCTGGAGAAATGGTTTCTTGATCTTTGTTGAAAGCGAATTGAATTTCCAGTTATCTTTCTTACATGGGTTTACATTTTAGCTAGATTTTCTCGGTTTACTTTTTACTTTACATGGGAAAAAAGTACACGTCTTATTTTTAAAATGTTTGGTCATAGAAAAGAGTTTAAGGATTAGATTTTTCTCTGCTTTGCTATCAATCGGTTTGGAAATAAATTTTTGTTGAAAGACCACTAATTGTTTGAGGAAATCTTGGAAAAAATTGAGGTCGAAGGTGATCGACTGGAACGTCAATCTCTTGACGTGCTTTTGGCTTTTACCATTGTTGCCAAGACCGAAAATGGCAATTTAACAGTTGCGCTCTGCGCTCCTTTTAGTGATTCAACTGAATGCATGTTTTTAAATGCACGTATTTTATAAACCAACCATCTCCGCGTTTATTGCATTACGTAACTGTCCAACATCCAAGTAAACATGACGGACATAACATGAGTGCAAAGTACTTTTATTGGCAAGTCACCAATATATGTAGTACCACCTAATAAAATGACAGGTTAGCACCGGAATATCATATATCATCAGTTTATGGTTTATATCCATTACTGTTTTGATTAGTTTAGTAAATATCAGGGCTACTCTCATCTCATATAATTGAATGGAAGTAACTCTGGTAAAAATCATGGCTCCCAAAACGGGTATTGTTCCTGTCCCTAAGTCATAATTCTTGTCTTGAGGAATTACAACTTATTGACTTATCCGTTATCGATTGTCAAATAAAGTGTCGAGTGAGTATAATCAAGTGTGGTGCAGCGAATGTTCGCAAGCTACGAACTATGCATGTTCCAATTGATAGTTTACATTACATGCACGCACCACAATGCAATGTGCAGATTGCATCCAGATTCCAGATGTGGTTTTGACTAATATTGAGATCACTGGGAAGGAACCCTATATGGGATCACTTACCATTTGCATTTACCAACCATTATCTGATTATCAACTTGCCCTCGAAATACCCAGAATCAGAATCATGTTGGTTATCAGTTATCATTACAATTCTTTTGGAAGAACTATTTTTTCGTCATCAATGAATCCATATAACAGTGCTTTTTAACGATTCTTGTCTGCGGGTATGAATATTCATGGCATATAACCTCCGTTTTTGCTACTTTGCACTTGTCCACCGCTTCCCATCATATACATAAGTTTACAGAAGTATACAGATTATGCACAATTAACGCTCGCCTATTTATGCATCTTATGCATATAAAAATTATGGATATAGACTGTATGGTGCTGCTGCGCTGGTCTGTATCATTAAATCCCATTAAATCATCATTCATCATATAACATGCATATCTATATAATATATCACTTATATCTATATCTCAATGTTTATACTTTCAACTTTATACTTATAGTTTCGGTCTGTGATGTGGTCTGGTCTTCGCTCCTGCTCACTTCTTTGTTGTTTATCTTTTATCCTCTATTTTGGCGACCAAAAAGCGAACCGTGCAAATCCTAACAACTAACAACAGTAACTTATACTTTATTACATCGCATCGTGCTATAATGTGCCCTGCTCTCTTTATATACATATAATATTCAGTAAACCGTCCTTTTTATGGGAATTTAACATTCCTATGCACAAAAAAACCAGTTTGACTTTCACAACCAATTCTCAATGACTGTAAAGCCCACCCAGAGGGTTGGAATAACTTATTTCTCAACAAATACGAGAATTTCCTTCCCCCATAAAAATGCATATACTCTCACTCTTTTCTAGATGTTTCTCAAAACACACGTTGCCAATACTCACTAAATGCATTTTTGTAATGGGACGAATAGTAAGTTCGAAGTTTCCCGCACGGCTACTCGGCTAGTGAACACGCACGTTCATACTCATGAAAACCCTTCACGTAAACATGCCCTTTCCTGCTTTCGGCTAAGAAAATGGGATGTGGATGTGATGCAGTACTGGGCCCACGTATTGATCTTCTCCGCTCCCCACCTCACCATAAACGACTATGCACAAAAATACGACCACTCTCTTCATTACGTTTTTGGTCTACAGGAGGTAAGTCGTGTTTCCAATTTTCCTGTCCTTACTTCACTTGTTTTTGTTTTGGAGAATTTAAGTTTTTCTGAGAATTTCTATCCCCTTTTGAATTTAATTATACTGGAGAATAATAATTTGTAATTAGTAACCGATTTCGGATAGGATAAGCACTGGCTTTTGTCAATATTTAGAGAACCTTATCTTCCATTCATCGTTCAAAGTATTCGTTGTCGTTTGGATTTGATAGGGATGTAATTTTGAGGAGAACGTAGATTTTTTATTTACTTTTGGGGCAATGTGATTACGTAGTTTTGGCTAATGCGAAAAAAACGTACATAGTTATCAAATCATTGTCCTACTTTTTAGTAGCTTCTAGTAGTAGTCTTCCCATAAGTAAGTTGTAAGTAGAGTCGGATAAGCTATTTTCTACAGTTGGCGTGGATACTCAAAGGTATTTTTTGTTTTTGACTCTTTCACAGTTTGCAGGAGAGAGAAAAAAAAATGAATGCGCTGCGTCGGATTATTGAAGTCTCGGGAGTTCACGCGTGCTATAAATACATCCACCTCGAAGATGGTCTATTGATATTGGCCATGTCTTAAGTTTATTGTATCTTTTTTGGTTTTTTGGACAATCTGCTCTACAGTGGATGAATATTGTACTCGTTTAAAAAGCCTGTTTGTTGTAAAGTCGCTGGAGCTTGTTTAAGATATTGTCATAAATAGGTTACATTTATGACATGTTAAATATCGCATGACGTCTGTTACAGCATCTTCACTTCGTTCGCTTTAAAAATAGAAGAAAATTTATCATTCCCTGTGGTCGAGCGAGAAAGAAGGAAAAAAGAAGAAAATCTGCAGTCTCGTCACATCTGTCTCATCATCATCTTAGAGGGATCATCAGCAGTAACTCAATATAATTCCAAAGGTGAATACATTAGATAGCCAAGATCAATTCCGAAACTAAGCAGTAGGGTAGGTAGTTGAAAGATTGGAACTGTCAATGTACCTTTCATCGTCTTAAATTACTGTGATCGCAAGTCAATTCATTCACATTCAACATTTGTCACCCTTCAATGTATTGTAATAGCATTAAGTGTTAAGATGCATTTATGTTGTAGGTTTAATTCATATTATTATTAATGTTCATTCATATATTATCTTTCTTTGTGTTAGTCTTAACATGATACATTTTACTGAGGTTGGAGTTGGAGGTTGATATTTTAGCTCGAAATAACGAATTCAACAATTTTGTCGTTCGTCGTGGTTAATTGTGTCATCAATGCCATCAAACTTTATTGAGGCAAAAATGGTGTCCATATGGAACTGTTGGATATATAACGAAAAACATACATCGATAAACATTCAACTCAACTAGGAGATTTGATGCAAACATGGCGTCATCGTTAAAGGCATTTATATTTCAGTCGTGTGGTAGAACTTGTACAAGTATATAGAGTAGTCTGAATGGGCTATGGCTATTAGGGTATAGGAGTAAATGGAAGATACTCTCACTCAGCTCAGCATTTTTTTGCCTTAAAGGATAGAAACAAGCATGTTCAATTGGGAATATATAGCATGAAATGCAAAAGTAGTAGTGGAGGAAATACTGATATGAGGAAAATGGTATATCTCACATGCACATTCAGCAGCAAGATACAAGGTACAAAGCCCAAAGAGTGAACATAAAACCAAACCTATTGTAAAAAACAACTTTATCTTATTGCGAGCAAAGAGTAATATCCCATCAGAGCAGACCTACTTCAGTTGTAAGTAAGGACAAAGCAAAATGTAGCTATATGTAGTCGGAGATATGAGTCTAAATCTATCCATTGCATTGCTGAAGTCCTTTGCAACAAGGGAAAGAGGTACATTAAATGCACACGAAAAACTATTGTTATTGTTATACTGGATAGTGGATACTGTGCCATCATCGTAGAGCATAGCAGCAGTAGAGTTTTCATGATGTAGTTTACTATGATATTGGTTTTTATTTGGTATGGTAGTAAGGTGGCAGGACTAGGTAAAGTATTTTCTTGTGAAATTAACATCGAGCCGAGCTGTTTGTATACAGAACAGCATGTACACGCTAATGTACTACGATTCATAAAGTTGGTAGGTACGTTAAGCGCAACTTAACTCACTGCATGAAACAAGAAATGCTTAATATAAGCTACAGACGTGTTATTATAGTGTAGAAGGATGGTATGAGTGAAGAGCTGTGAAACCCATTCATTCAGAGAGTTTTTCTTCACGCTTATGCTCCTCGTATGCTCTATGAACAAAGCCAACTCTTTCAGTCTATCCAGACAGTGTATTAAGTTTAGGTAGGTACATGAAGTGTTCCATCTCGGCATGAGAAGAAAGAACGAGACACTACGTAAACGCACGAGAATAAATAGTATGGAATTGAGCAGTAATCCGAGAATTAAGCATAAATATAGCGTGTAAAATTGAATGAGAGTCGAATCAAATGGACGTAACTTATGAATTAACGAGTTGCATAACTGTATCAACGTTAATGTGGCTTTGCATTTTAAACTTCTTTGGAAATGTTAGAGATAGGATACACGGATTTACAATGAGCTAAACAGCCTACGTACTTCCATGCAAGAAAACTGTAGAGTTGAGGTAGGGATGGCATAATATGTGACAAAACAAAATGCAAAGAAACAAAGAAATGCGCATCATTACCTTGTTGGTACAAGATCACATTTTCATACTCAGAGTGAAAGGTTCAGACTTGACGGTTCCAAACTTTGTGAAATTTATGCATTACAATGGTTTCAAACATGATGTATTAATTATTAGCTCACTGATTTCTTAACTAAACTAAACATATCTATCAACCATACAACATGAAGGCTATATGTCGGTATGAGTGTGAGGTGTGTATATATGTTTGGAAATTAAATGAAATTAATATGAATAACGAGTTGAAGTTTATTAGAAGCATTCTTTGCGTTGATGGTGCACGTGAAAGTAAAAGGAAACGTTTAAATCTTAGATAATAATATATATTTAATCAATGCAAGTAATATCAGCATCAGCTATCTTGATCATTTCTTCATGAAAAATCTCTCAGTCAGTGACTACAAGATTTAAGTGAACCTAAGATGTTCTTCATACGAAAGCCATTGCCACGTTTGTTCATAGTTTCGTAGAAAAGTGCAAGCTCGAGAGCTCTCTCAACTCGTTACTTTACAGAAATTATTTTTCAGTTTTACTAAGTTTTTTTTTGTGATGATTAATTGCAGGTGGATGTGGAATTAAGAAGTGAGCCTGTGAGTGATTTTGGCGAACGGTGATAGTCTACGCTGGACTCCAATGAGTTACCGTTACCGTGATGGTGAGTTGTTTAACATTCAACATTGTACAGTTGTGTTTGCTTGTATGTAGATCTTGTGAATAACCCTGTGTATTTAAAACCTCTTCAGCCACGTATTGACCCTGAACGACTTTTGAAGTGTCTGCAGCCATTGCTTGAAGCTACGTCTGGAGCAATTAAATCTATTGAGGAAGTGGATAAAATACTGGGGTAAAAGCACAGTATATAGTTACTAGCGCTTCATGCATTGCATGTATGCTTTTTTAGTTCATGTTTATCTTACAAAGTTTCTCCAACTTAACGTTTGTAGATCACAACTTAAGTAAGCCTTTTTACGTGGAAGTGCTTGTACGCTGTGCTGTTTGAATTATAGCATCTTGCTTTTCGTCCACGGTGGTGGTGGCTAAACGTTAAAAATCTGAAGTGGAATTTTGCGTTGGTTTTCCAACAACAATGGTGGAATGGAAAAGTGTGTGATCTGCTTTGCTTAGAATTTAACTGCTTTCCAGCTCTCAATTTGCTTACCTATAAATTATTTCGCCCTTGTAAATGTATGAAAATTCATTCGAATGTACATGAAATAAGCAGTGCAAAATTAATATACTGAGTAATGTTTAATGTATAATTACTAAATACAAAATTATGATATTTGCAGGTTAATGTCCAAGTTTTCGAAGAAGCTGGTCAGTAAATGTATTTACATAAATATACTCAACTCCACCAATGACAGCGTGCTTGATTTGTAAGTTTTTAATTATGAAGACATATCTTTTCTAATAAGAATATTATGTATTGCTTGCTACTGGTATGATACGGACCCGACATTAATATTTTTTAATTTTCTAAACAGGTTTATGCAAAGAGGTGGCTGGAGTTTAGTATTTGGTTGGGCAAATGACTCTGTAAACTCTAAAAATTATTCCTTGCTGAAAGAAATTGTAACCTTACTTTTACGTACCCCCACAACCCTACAGAGACTAAGGGAAAACAAATTTCCGATATTGATTAAGAGTCTGTCGAAAGATTGTGAAGACGAAGGTAAAAATTCATATGCTTTAACATTTTAAGTGTCATGAAACGACTTCATTTATTTATTATATTGAAATCGAACTATATTAAATTCATTATTCATTTCAGAAACAAGAAATCTTGCGAAACAAGTAGTGGCAAAGTGGATCATTGTTGCAAAAGGGGGAGAAGTTAAATCTACTGTGCAGCCAATAACCCAGTCGGTTGGAATTCCAATGCAAGTTGCTAACATCAACTTTTCCATCGATCAAAATATTCCTTTAGATCAAAGAAGTGTCCAAGATTTGGGAAATATTGGTGGTATGAATGCAGACTCATTGCTCAACATTGATCCCACCTTCATGCCGGATGCTGAAAATCAGTTGATGGATTTTGATATTAGCCATAATGACTTACCAGACATTGATTTTAATTTAGACATATTAAGTAAAGTTGTTGATCCACAAAACTTGGATTTGCCTGCAGCTGTGACAGCTCCTTTAGTTGATCACAAGCCTGCTATTGTAAATATGGAAGTAGTGCATCAAAATAACACTATCCCAACTGTGCCTAGTGTAATTCCAATACAACCAATAAAGGAAGAGGTTATCGAAATGCTTCAAGTTCAACCAGCACCTAAAATTTTCATTAAAACCATTGCGGGGCAAAGAACTGTGAGCCTTCAGAGCCTTCCACCTATTCCTCCTTCCACTCCCGAGGGTCAGTATTGCGTAATAATAAAGGATGGTAGAAATTATCTAATGAGACTAAAAGACGATACCAAACCTATTGTAACTGGTGTGGTGCCAGAACCATTGGTACCGGAAAAGCATACGGAAAACCGAGGACAAGACACTGCCGATAGCAAAGAAAAACGGAAACAGTTGAGGAAGGAGCCTTTAAGTTCACCCAACAAAGCAGGACAATCTTCTGGTATGAAGACTTACCCACCCAGTGCCAAAGCCAATAATCCAATTGTGCAGGAAGTCAACAAAAAGAATGTAGATCAGAGTTCAAAGCTAGATGGGAAAGACAAAGAGAAAAAACATTCAAAGGAAAAATCTGGTGATGGACATAAAAAGTCCAAATCATCCAGTTCGAACAGCAAAGCTTCTGCCGCCGCTGCGTTGGTAAAAAAGCAAGAAGACGACGAAAAACTGAGAGAAGAAATTCGTAAACAGAAAGCCTTAATGAAGAAACGCCAAAAAGAAGCCGTGAAACAAAAGCAACAGGAGAAAGATCAGGAAACCTTAAAGAAATTGAACTTGGCACCATCAACAACTTCACCTTCTGGCTCAATGAAAATTCCCAAGATTCCTAAAAAGTCTACAAGTTTTGCGGATGCCATTGGAATTCCAGGTGTTGACGGTGCAGCTCCAGTGGATAAAATAAAAAAAGTGTCCCCTGAGAAGGGTACTAGCAAACCTGAAGATAACCCTATACCTCATTCACCCACAAAAAAATTTTATGGGAAAGAAGAACCAGAAGCCAGTGAAGACAAGCCTAAGGAACGACGCCATAAAGCAAAGGTATTTGTCAGCTCAAAAAGTAAATCTGATGATTTACTAAAAGCTATGACTGAAAGTGGAAAATCAAAGACCAACAAAGAAAAAGAGAAAGTTAAAGAAAAGGAAGAAGTCAAAACAAACAATGTTGGTTTAGGCAATAGTATTCCAGCTGTCCCTCCACCTCCTAAAGTCTCAAAGCGATTGTCGACGGAAACCATTGAAAAACCTGGTGATTCCAAAAAGATCAAATTAAGTGATAGCAAATCTGAAAAGTTAAAGGACAAAGAAAGCAAAGATGCTGCTGCAGCTGCAAAGGAGAAGGAGAGAAAGAAAGCTTCTGCCATTGCTCTCAAAGAAAGCTCGTTGTTTATGGATATGCTCAATGCTAGTTCGGATGTTACTAAGCCAAGTAAGCGGAAACGAAGACCATCAATCGGAAGCGAAAAGGACAAGAATGACCCTGAATCTCCAGTCGAAAAATCTAAAAAACTGGTAAAAGAAGAATTGGATAGTCCTTCTGCTACTCCTGATATTGTTCTAAGCGCAGAAGAACCTGCAAAGCCTGTTTTTAATTTTTATCGAGATACTCTTAATGATTCGGAAGAAGAAAACAAGGAGTCAGACACGAAGTCAGGAGAATCAACTTCAAATAGTGCTTCAGATGACAGGCCACCACCAGAAGGAGAAGAAGGTTCGTTCACTCCACAGGACAATGACGGAAAACTGAAGAGTGCGCTATGCTTACATAGATCCAAAACTAAACCAAAGAAATCTGTTCGGTGGAGGCAGGAGGATGAACTAAAAGAGTTTCATTTCTTTGAAATGGATGAAACTGAAAGAGTGAATGTCACCAAACAAAAGGATTTCACAGAAATGAGTCAAAATGAAAAGGCTATAGAAAAGACAGGTATGCTTCGACGGAAAGCTGCACAAGAGGAGGAACAGAGGAATGAATGGAAGCTGGTTAAAATCAAATTCAATGATGACATTCTACAGCCCAATTGTTCTAGTCAAGAAAGATATGTTCAAGAAGAACGTGAAAAGAATGTTCTCGGACTCTTCCTTCCACCTGGTTCCATACTACCTGAAACAGCTATAGAACCTGATACAACTATACCGGTAGAACGTAACGATCCTAGGTACTTAACTTTTAGTTTCGGCGTATAATGTATTTATTTATAATAGTTTAGTGTCATCTGATTAATAAATTACACCAATTTTTCTAATTCCAGGCCGATGCCAGTCGAAGATGTCATTGGTATTACAAAAGTGTGCGACTACAGAACGAAGAAATGGCCAGCTCCAGTTGGGTTCATGGGATATGGAAGTCACGGAAGTGGGCACTCTGAAGTCGAAGACATACCGCAAAATCATTCAGTGCATTCGTACCAGCCGACCCCCACTCCCGACTACAATCCCTGGAACGCCAGTGCTAACCTTGGCTTTAATGTGAATGTGCCTCCTGTTGGCGTTCCAAACGTAAGTGTGATGTTGGCATCTACTGTATTTTAAAGCTAATTAATAAGTACGGTAAAAACTTATTTTAAAATATGGTTTATTTTTAGATGGTAGACATGACTGCATTCCAACAGTTTGCACCACCAGCGATGAACGTTAATCTCATAGGAACTGCCCCACCTCCACCAATGTTTCCAAATCCATTTGCATATCCACCCCCGCCGCTGGGTACTGGTCCGCCTCCGGGTCTGGATGGGTTCGGAGTAAATCAGATCCGAGACAATAGATTGGGTCATCCTCCTTCCAACAGGGGTGGAAGATTTAATGAGGCAGATCAACGAAGAAATTTTCATAATAGGGATGGGGGAAGAGACAGGGTAGGCAATCGGGATCGAGATTACAGAGATGATAGAGGTATGCTTCTTTTAATTTCGCTTGCAATAAGTTGTATGTTCTATAATGAATAATTGTTTCGGCACCGTGCGTGCACTGTTTCAGTGATATTTTCTTAATGAATAGTTATACTAAGGAAAGTTTTTTTTGTGATTTTTTATAGGTGTAGGTGGAAGAGATCGAGAAAGAGACCGTGACTACAGGAGACGAGATAGGGATAATAATGATAGAGATCATCGGCATCTCGATAGGGATAGAAATAATAGAGACTTTCGTCCAGGCAATAGGAACAGTAAGTAGTTGTTACTTGCTTGCTTTTTATTAAAATCCACTCGAATCTTCCTTGGATTGAGAGTGATTTTTACTCTTTGTTTCTTTTTAGTTCGCAAGGATATTCCATGCAGATATTACAAAAAAGGCTTTTGTCAAAACGGGAGTCGTTGTGAATTTTCGCATGATGCATCTAATAATCTCGATGAAAATAGGAGTAATGCACATTCACGAGACACATTTGACTCAGGGAGATCTAATAGATCGCCTGATTCTGGCAATGATGTAGATTTAAGGCAGGAAATGAATAGCAGGGACTCCTGGAATAGTGAACGGCAGAATTCTTCTGATGAGCCAGACGCAACAAGCTTCGCCCTACCTCCTAGTTCACCTACCGAACCTGAAGTTCCAGGTTTTGGACCCGCAACTGAATCCACAAAAGTTATTCCAGTTTAATACTTTTATGTTTTACATTTTTTCACATCATCTCTCTCAATGATGCGAGTTGGTCAGTAGTAGTAGTGCCAACAGTTAATCTATTGCCTTCGACCTAGAAATAATCTGTTGACAAAAATGGAATATTTCTTCCAGAAGCGTATCTTTTATGCATGTTTTCATTTCATGAGTGATCTCGTCTTGAAGTGGGAACTTTTTTTGTTTCTATTGGGAAAACAATATTTATAGAATGTAAGTTCTATTTTAGGAACGTCGGTTGAAATAATGTTTGAAGTAATTATTAATTTACTATTTTAAAAGAAGTTTACAAACTATGCTAGTAGGTTAATTTTGAATGACCTCTTTATAAGGTGGTGCTATTCGTAAGAAAAATATATTTGTATCTATGTATATTACGTTTTAGTTACGCAGCTACTTTATTAACGATATAAATAAAGGTTGATATTTCTCAGGAATCCCAAAATCAGTCAACCGCTACCAAGCGTGACGGTATGATCTAGTATTCTAACGGATTGCATGCGAACTTACCGTTTAAGTGGCCAATAATTTGGTTACATTTTATGAAAACAGTCAACAGTGCTCCATACCTATAAACAGTATCTAATTATTGCAAGGTTTGTCTTATAGAAAACTTGGTAATAAATTATTGCGTTTTATACTGTAATAACGTTTGTAATTTTCTGAAAACACATAGCAATAACAATTTTCGTAGACTCTGTGACAGAGTGTATCTGACATAATGCTATGAAGTAGCATAATATTTTAAAACAATAATAAAAATATTACATAAGTGCCGATCTAATATACAAATGTCTGTTCCATGTTTACTTTTATGCTCTTATTTATCATTAAAATTGTTGAAGGACTATATTTCATAGACTACAGAAAAGTCATCTATCACAAACTATCACCTAATGACTGATCCTGATGTCAGTGATGTCATAATAGCAATGGCTCATATATAAATACAATTCCGGATCTGAATTGGAGTACATGGGAATAATAATCATTTGAATGAAATGACATCCTACTGAGCCAGACTATAATAAAGCAAGACATCACAGACCACTACACTCGACAAAAAGTGGGACACAAGCTTTACATGGTCTTACTACATGCATTGCATATTGCATAAAATCATGATAACGAAACCCGTAACCGTAACGCATCATTTATTTACAACATGCAACAATATTACTAAAGTTAAAAGTACTCTCAAATTGGAATGTGGGTTGCAATTATTGGTACATACATAGTATATGTGATTGGCTACGTATTTGTTAGTTACTTTTCTGTGCAGCATAGTATCCTCATCTCATCTATCCAAACCACAAAAATTTAACGTTGAGTATTCCTGAAATAAATATAACAAACCGTATAAAAGTCAAACTCATTCAATCTAAGATAAAGTTAGCAATTTCATGTGTCATATTTGTAGGCGCAAGACTCCTGTAAAATGCACTATTACGATGTACCAAGTTGTCTTAAAAATGAAAGGTTCTTCCTTCTTAGATATTGCTGCATAATATCCACTCATGTGACCTTAGTTTTTGTCTACCAACATCTTGGCGAGATTGATAAGTTTAGTTGCAAATAATTGGTTCGTACCGTACCATATAATGCAGGAATTTATAATAATGAATATCTATGTAGAAGCGATGAATGATGAATGTCTTATGGTACGTGACTGTGCTTAAAATCTCAGATAAACTTCAAACTTCTAAACTATTCCCGAAGTCAAGTCATGCAAACCTGTATATGATTACATTAATTCATGGGTTCGCGTTGAAATTAGATAAGTTATAAACTATTATGCAGTTTAGAAAAATGCGCAGAAGGTCCAACAAGGCAAAAAGGCCAGCCAATCAACTTACTCGTTTACCTGACACACCTACAATTCTTGCAATCCCATTTGTTCGCAGCGTGTAATCACTGACGCCACTTGACACACCACCTCTGCCCCTTTTTTTCATACAGTGTAGTAAAACGTAGTGGAAGGTCAGAGATCCACGATATCGCAATTACAATCACACTTATTTTTCTGGTGTATGGAGGACGTGTTTAGATGAAGCAAAATAAGTTTGAGGAAAGAAATGAACTATTTTTTCTAAATCATAATAATTATGATTCATAGCATAGCAAAATATGAACCTCACAAGAGGCCTGGGCTGGGATGTATTGGTATGCATATGCTCATAATTGAAGTCCAAAGATGCTGAAACATGATTTTATTGGTGCTTTATACCGATTCTCGTAAAAATTCGTTTATTGTTTATTACTAAAAAATGATCTGATATTTAGATTGTCCTGATGTAAAAAACATGCTTGGCTTGTGACTGGAAGTATCAAGAAATTTTCATGTGCTCGTATAAAGACTAGAAATTAAACTGAAAGTCTGTTTGAATACATTAAGTACAATAGTACTACAACTGGTAAGTGGTAACACGAGAAGTACAATACGAATTTCAGTAATCATTATCACTCAAGTCATCAGTTTGGAATAGTTAATGTAATCTAGCGTGCGTAGCACGTTATAGATTCTTACAAGACGAGCACCTCGACATATGCAAAGATGTTCTTTGACCCACGTTTACGCTATCCCTTTGTGACGGATGAACAATTGCTGAAATAAATACATACACAAACGCAAGATGTAACTTCAAGCTTGAAACGAACATTTATAGTAATCATCATTGTGATGATTATAGGTTTCAAAAAGGCTCACATGATTCTCGCTGCAACTGCGCATTTCGATTTGTTAATCCTTCTTTGACTTCATTAGCTAGTCCAATTTCAAACGCTAGGGCAGCCATGCGCCTGAAAAATAATTCAACATTTTCTCCAGATTTCGATGAAATGGGCCAGTACTCTGCTTGCATAAGGTTTGCCATGCGAAGTCCTAGCTGATGTATTTTATCCTGGTGACCTTGTGGCTATGAAGTATAAAAAAATACTTTTTATGCTTTTAAATGGTGATAAAGTACTTCTAGATTGAGTGAGTGCCAACGGAATAAGGAAACTTACGACAAGATCCATTTTAGTTGCAACAAGAAACTTAATAGGCACTACGGAATTGGCACCCACAGCATCATCCATCCATCTTTGGCAGGTTGAAAGACTTTCAAGGTTACTCGCATCAAATACCGTCACAATTACTGCAGCAAACAAAGAGTGAAATTAAGTGATCATGCGGACGAAGTCTAATGTTATACCACAGCAGGGAACAGAATGGAGAAAACTTATACCATATATTCATTTCGTACAAAAAATAGTTTTCTTACTATTAGATCCTCTATAATACGATGCTGCAATACACTTGAAACGCTCTTGCCCGGCAGTGTCCCAACTAAAAAAAATTCAAGCTTTTCAACATTCTTAACCAAATTTTAAAGTTATATATGGTTTGTAGCTACAAACAAATCATATAAACATCGGCTATGCATGATGCATCAATAATCTCACTTACATTTGCAAATTGAAAGGTACATTCAATATCCAAAATCGTTCCATTTCATAGTCAACCCCAATAGTAGCTCGATAAGTGTCATCAAAAGTATCACGACAGAAACGATTCAGAATGGAAGTTTTACCTACACCTACATCCCCAACGAACACGGTTTTTGCCATTCGCACCTGAACTTTAGAACCTGAGAAGGAAGTGGTTGAGGTTCGCTCAAACCCACTATTCATATCAGAAAGAGATCTTGCACTTGGTGTAAATTGATTTAATCCATACGGAGTAGTGGACTCATCGTAGGCTGGTGTAAACTCTGTAATTTGTCTGCTTTTTAACCCCATGCTGCATGCATAAACTAATACGGAAGCTAAAAGCTAATCTGCAAGTTAAAAACTTTCACTAAAACTGTTTTATCACATCAAGCAAATGAAGCGAAATGATGTTCGGACGGACGAAGAACAATCATACTCCACGTGCTTTTTAGCCCGTATTTTTGTTCGAACATTTGTTTATGAAAGTAATCTTCATTCGGATGAAACACGTGTAATTTTTTTCTTTGTGACTATTACTTCTAAATCAAGTTATAACTATTTTTAAAACGAATTCTTACTGACTGATGCTTTGACTGTTTCATTACTCATTAATTACTAAGCACTACCTGGTTTCTGGTTGTATAAACTGGTAACTGTTAATGTGTTCAGGTTCTAGTTGTTGATACATACATTTTAGTTTCCATCCAAAAGAATACATATTATCTAGCAGCATTAGAAGATATTGTTTAGTGAGCAGATGAATATTTGCATTCGCATACCTGATGCATCAAAGAGCTAGAATAGAAGAGAGCTCCTCTACAAAGCATACTACTGGAGTTTAGATCAGTTGGTTTGTGGATGGATATCGATCGCTAAGCAAACTGCTAGAAAGGTGCCATACATGGATGTGTTTACAAACATTAGAGTATAGAGCCAGAACTGCTTTTTATTAGGCTTTGGCTTCTCTGCAAAATTCTGATCTTTGCCTTTCATTGTCTAATTGAGCAAAAGTTGAATGCATCAAAATTTACATGCACGTGAATGTGTGGTTACCTATTTTGCATATACATATAAAAAGAACATAAGTACAACGCTACGATGCGTTCCTTTGTTAAAAAAAGTATGCTACCTCGTCTCATGTGCTAAAGTTCTGCCCTTTTCATTCATTCAAGTCGATCAGTCATTGTTATAAAACATCCATGGAACACACACAGGATGGCATATACGTTGGTAAATTGGTTGTGAGATAATTTGGTTGCAGTTTGCCTTGTAATTGTAATCCAGTGTCCTGCATAACGAACTAGGAGATGAGTAGGGAGGGAGTAGGACAAATGCTATGGATCTATAGCGGAAGTCATTATTATAAAGTATGGCCGGATTTGGTTCCTGTACTACCTCTCTCTATCTAACTAAAGTAAGTCAACGATTAACTGAACAAAACCTGATTATGTGAAATTAATGCAATGAATGAAAATTTTCATTACTTTTCCCTGCCCACTTGACTTTTGCTAATTCAGTTGCCTGTAAACTTGCATGAACTTGTATTATTCGACATATAGGATGGTGTTATTAAGTTGTTATACTTCATGAATATTAATTATGATTAAGGGTGATTGCTTTGAATTGAAAATATGTAATTTTTCATTGTAAAAGTTCTTTGTACACTCAATTGGCATGCATGCTTTTCATTGTCACTTTTAACTTTTGGCATGTGATTTTACTTAAGCTATTAGCATTGATTCAAGGTTTTTTTTGCGAACTGACCATACGCTGTACGCTCATATTGCACGGTTCCATGACCTCAAGTTTAAGTTATGCTTGTATTAGTATCCAGAGCTGTGCAAATTTAATGAAGACAGGCGACTGTCAGCGCGAGTCATAGGATCATGAACAAAGATATTATTTTATTTTATATGTATGCCATAGAGTAAGATTTTATTAGGAATATTTGAGTTGAAGAGAGCATGCTATATCATTTGGTATTGATCTGGATAAGTTTGTATGATTTTTACTTGAGTGTTCTCTTGCTGTCAGTCTGGAAAAAAGTCGGATTTTTAGCAAGCTCTCTGATCTCATGCCGTTGAAAAATAGACAAGGATTTTATCTTTGATTTTGTGACAAGCTTTGGCTTGATTAAGATTTAATTAGGACTATAATTAAATTGTTGATATTGATTATTTCTTGCGTTGTTTATAATCAATAAATACTTGAAAATTATATCAGTTTTTG